>NW_015148970.1:5721416-5874973 GCF_001465965.1 Polistes dominula
TATATATATATATATATACATTTACAATAATTGATTTTTCGTGTAGAGAGGAACTACAAAAATATGAATTTTTTTTAACGATGAATTTATTATTAGCTTATTTCTTTAAATATTATGTTATACCAATAAAAGTGGTACAGAGTAACTTTTCAAATCTTCATTAAAGTATAATAATATAATTAATTTATGTAATTTTATTTAAGATAGTATAAATATTAGTAAATTATATTAAATAATATAAGTATATTTATTGTAGATCTTCGTAGTACATACGTACGATTCTTAACACTCGATGTAATCGATCATTATCGAGACTGTGAGCGCTATCTAACGGTACCGCCAAGTATTTGAATAATAACTAGTGATTGTACGTCATACTTGAATGTTTGAAGTGTTGCATACTTTCAGGCGCTGCATCAAGTATATAAAAAAAACTTGCAATCTAGGGGAAATCAATAAAAGAAAAAAATATTTAATAAGCTCTCACGTTATGCATATGCATATATATATATCTATATATACATATAAATAAGGTTTGTAAATTTGTGCACCAATAATAAATATATTGACGCACTACGTATGTATGTACAATAATGTAGAATAAAATGTCAATAACGAAAATTTTACAGATGGCGTTGTATCTTGTGATAGTGAGGGAAGCGTCAAGAAGATATAGTTAGTAAGAGTAAGGGAAGAAATCTTGAAAGACAGAAAATAAGTTTAATATCGAATATTGTTATTTTCAAATTATCCACAATGATGACATCAGAAGAAAAAACCGAAAATCTGTTAGAAGAAAAAACTAAGGAAGATACAGCTATCTTGGAAATAAGTACAGTGAAAATGGGTGGAATTGTTAAACAAGAAAGTCGCGATGCCGATTTTTTCTCTAATTGCAGTACTTCGATGGATGACTCTGTGGTAAATACGTAATATTGAAAACATTAAAAGAAACTTATCATTTAAAAAAAGAAAGGAATTCATAAATTTGATTTTTCAGATTGCATCTCCATCTATTGACAGTTTTTCTACGATACCAGAACAAGATATATCTGATTTTCAAATGGATTTAAAAGACTTAAAAGTCAAAGTAGATAATCCACAAAAACATGTTGAAACATTGGAAACTTACATTACATTTCGTATAACAACTAGAGTAAGTTAAATAGTATTTTTAAAAAGTATGTTTCTTACCTGATTTTCATTTTCTATAATTCAGTGAAAACATAATATTTTTATATATTATAGGTCACACGTCCGGAATATGAAAATGGAGAATATGTAGTCTGCAGACGTTATAATGATTTTATTTGGTTACGTCAAAAATTAGTAGATTCTTATCCAACGCATATTATTCCTGTAAGTTTTTATAAAATGAATAACACACATTAATATATTTTTAATTATTGAATTATATTCTGAAAAAAGCTTAATATATTTACCTTTTCTTTTTTGTAGCCTTTACCAGGAAAACATACATTATTGGCTCAATTAGATCGATATTCTAAAGAATTTATTATAGCACGTATGAAACTTCTACAAATATTTCTTAATAGGGTTATTAATCATCCTATTCTCAGTTATGATAAGAACTTACAAATTTTTTTGACTACTAAACCAGCTGTACGTAGACAAATCTAACATATAAATCTACTAAGAATTTTTAATATAATATTAATTATTCATTTTTTATCCATATTTATACAGGAATTTCTTATTCATCGTAAAAATCGAGGAAATATGCTTGTTAAAATGACAGATTCTTTACAAAATATGACTACCATAAATACCATGAAACAGCATTTACCTGAGTTTGAACAAGTTCGTGATTATTGTACATCCCTAAGTCAAAAATTATCTACTATAGATAGAATTCATCATCGTATACACAAGGAAAGACAAGGTATGAACTAGAATGTTTGACTTATAATATCGTAATTTTAAATATTATAAATTATTTCATATATATATTGTATCTTGATTTTTATTATTACTAATATTCCAGATTATCTACTTGAATTGCGTCAATTACATCCAATATTTACTTTGTGGGCTACCTCTGAACCAGAATTAGCTCCTGTTTTGTTGGCAATTGCTAAAGCAATAGAAAGTATTGCTATGGCTCAAAGAAAACTTGTAGAAAATGTACCGAACGCAGAACGTGAATATGTAACATATATAGATGCAGTAAAAAATGCCCTAAGCAGAAGAGATTCAATGCAAATTGAATATGAAATGATTATTGATGAATTAGCAAAAAGAAGAATTGAAAAAGATCAGGTATGCATCACAATACTATAAATATTAACTCATGTAACTAATAACATAAAATCATGTTAATTCCAATGTTATAATAATTTGATTATTATTATTTTTTGTATTCGTTTAGTTACTGAATATTACAAGTGGCATATCCTCAACACAAAGTTGGAGTGGGTCACTTTGGAAAGCAGAAACTCGTGATGAGAAATTAGAAAAATTAGGACAAGTGATTCCACGTTTAGAAAAACAGGTGGAATTGCTTCAAGATCGTGTTGGTTGCGCTAATGAGAATTTGCGTAGCGATATTCAAAGGTGGAATACTGAAAAACAAGCAGATTTAAAAAGTATGTTAATCACAATGGCAGATCAACAAATACAACATTATCAACAGTGCATGAATGCATGGGAGGAAGTTCTTGTTGCACTTAAGCTCGATGGTATAAGTTCTGATATTACTTTAGGAGTACCTATTAAAATACCTGTATAGACTCATGATAAATTATATATTGTCATTTGAAATATTAACAAATGTCTATATAAATATTAAAATAAGAATTTATCATAATTTATTAAAAAAAAAAAGAGAAAAAAATAATGTTATAGTAGTTACATTTCCGTATTTATTAGTATCAATGTTTTATTGTTCTGGAATAATTAATTGTCCAAGTTTTTATAGCAATCTAAATAATATTTATGCCTTAATTGACTTTACTAAATTTAAGTATATTAAAAAGAAAGTATAATTATGGAGCGCAGATATATTTTTTTATATATCTGTCTGAAAAGAACATTGAAATCTGTCTTTAAAAATTATTGATCCGAATATTACCTAGAAGTATGGACAAAATTATTAAAAAATAATTTTACATAACGGTATCTTTATAATTATAAAATTTTGCACACTTAATTACAGATGAAAACTCTTATTTTATTTTTATTAATTACACTGCAGTAATAATTCATCTGTCTAAATATTTATTGGTCATTAAAATCAAGCCTCGAGAATAACTCTTTAATTATTTTATTGTAATATTGAATATCTTATTGAATTATACAAGTAAAATAAGATATATCACATTATTTTTTCACAATAATAAATAATTTTTAATGGCGGGCTTCAGTTATTTTTAATTTTCTTTAATTAAAAAAGTAAAAAAAAGCACATATTTTATATTTCCACTTTTTAAATATTTCTAAAAAATACATACTTAATATATATATGTATATTTAAATTACAAAAAATCTTGTTAGATATTTGAAATGTTTTCTTGTTGATTAATTGTGATAATTATATTTATTGCTAGTATATATTACCTTTTTTTGTACATACGTGTAGTCGATTTCAATAAACATGTATACACAAAAATTGGAAGATAAAAAACGTAAAAATAACAAAATAAAAGCTGCAAGTAAGCTGTACCTTTCAAAATTAAGTTATTGAAATAAACTGAATTGAAATAATCGTGTTATAAGTAAACTTATAAACAATAAAAAACGTAAAATATTCTGAAAGACAAATGTTTGCATACTATTAATAATAAAAATATAAAATTCTAGTAATTCTGATTGCAATTATTACTTTGGGACCAAATATTATCTAAAAATTACTTTTTCATTGTTCTGTTAATTTAAATAACATACAATGTATTTATTAAGAATGAAATAAATTGTGTACCTGAAACATAGGTCATTTATAGCATGGATTTTAAATACAATTTACAAATTGGTGCAAATGTTTGTAAACTTCGTTGTCTTATTACATAAATTCTTACTTTATACTAATTAAGTTGTGGATAAATCACACAACAGCATAAATTTATGTACTAATCTCACAAAGTAAATAGATATCTATACAATTTATAATAATTATACTTGCTATTATTAATCGTGTTTATATAACAAATAATTCCTCTTTCGAAAGAATAATTATAGTAATTTATATGTTGTAAGTTTACATACAATCATAATATTATGTACGTTCCCTTAAACAGTATAGAAATCACAAGTTTACGTTAATAAATAAATTATTGTTTGCGGCATGTCGTTACTTGATATTTTCTCATTCTGTTACTGGATAATTCGTTATTGGAGTAAGATAAAATTCCACCAAATTATCTAAATCATTGAGTCTTACTATAGATTCACCTGTAATTTATTTAATACATTTTTTTTCATGAATCATATAAACCATTAATTTCTATAAAATTACTAACCAGCTAAATTCATTTCATTATGGAGAAAGCGAACAGAATGAGCATATGGCTGCTGAATTTTCTCTCTCAATTGTGGTGCTAATCGTCTCGTCGGATTCCACAATGAATTAGAACGGCAATTTGGTGTTTGAGTTGAATTATTTTTCGAGGATTCCACTTTAACTTCTTCCATTGGTAATACATCAGTTATTCTATATTCACTTGAATCTATATTCCATGTAAATTTACATCCAACTTCGTATTGTTTTCTTTCTAGAGTGCTACAAATGTTTATATCATAGTAAAATAATATAAGTAAAAAACAAATTGATATAAAAAAATAAATGGACCTACCATTGTGTTTGATTACATAGTTCACTAGCTTGGATTTTCATGATAAGTAAACAAATAATATCACCACTAAGAGCACATATATCAATTATTTCAATGTCATAATCACTACAATGCCAATATTTTTTATTGAATCTTGTACAAATCCAATCTGCAATGTGATGAGAAAATGTCTCAATATCAAAACTTAACTGGTTTATAGACACGTAAGGTACTGCCTGAAAATTTATTATTTTCATAATTGTAGATAGTTGTAATGTTTTAATACTTATTTTTAAAATATAATTTTACCAATTTTTCTGCTTTACTGTTGCTGATCATTTGCATTTGTACATATCCAGAGCCATGAACATGCATTGGAAGCACACATTGATAACTGACGTATCCTCCAGTTTCTTCATCTACAAAAATTGAATAATTAAACAATTATTTTATACAATACAATCATTCATTTTAGTATACCTTCAACATCAGTAATGACAGATATCATTTCATCGTCCAATTCTATATAACTTCTTCTGAAATGTGCAGTACACTTTATATAAGGGTATTGTAAATTAATTTTGGGAACCAATGGTGAATTTGAACCAAATTTTCCAAATCGATCTCTCTGTACACTTCCATTTGATAATTGATTTTGATTCAGAGGACGTAATACATTTTTTTCATCTGTTGTATAAAAAATAAAGATTAATTAATATATTACATTGATAGTTAAAAATGATTAAATAATAATATATCAATTTACTTGTTTCAACGGGATCATTGGTTAAAATATCTTGAGGTGTATTGAATTCATCAGTCTCACTTTGATCAGAATCTACCCAATGCCGTTTCCCATTAGACAATACAGGTGACATTGTTGGAGAGGAAGATATTTGATGTATGGAACAGGCACGATGTTTGAATTGGTCACGTATGTGTTTAAAAGGAACTATATTTTCTGCGTCTTCTATTTCATCACAAAATTCATATTTTTTATCAGCGAGCCTGCGTTTTCTGAATGAGCTTAACTTTTCACAAGTTTCTTGTGCTTCATCAGTAAATTCATATGCTTTTTCTGCTTCAAGAATAAGCTTATGCGTAGCTCTAGTCCTAGATTGTGTTGAGTTAATAATTGGAGGAGGAGAGTGCATATTTGTTTGTTTACGTGGAGTAGGATGATGAAGAAATCTCGTTGTAGGAGGTGACATCAAACGGGAAGAATGTGATGAAGATGGACTTATAGAAATGGAATGAAGTGGAGAACTTATAGAAGTTACATTGTTATCTTGTGAAGCACCAGGTTGTGGAGAATTAGCTCGTTGATTACGTATATTCTTTGATACTCCTGTACTTTTATGACTAGATTCTGAATTGCGCGTCCTTAAAATATCTGAAGGTGGTGTAAAAATAGGCGATGACCACGCCATTGCTCTGAGATCAGGAGGAAGCCTTTGGGGTGTTGATCTTGGAGAACACGATGGATGCTTCACTAAAGTTATTAGATCACTACCAATACTAAGTTCTTGAGACATGTCTTCACAGAAGTCCTGTAAGATTTTATCTCTAACCGATATAGCTTGTTGTTCGATGCGAGAAACAGGACTTTGATTTTGACACTTACATTCAATGGTATCTGAACACTCACATAATTTAATACTTAAAGCATCAGTAGATTTACTTATATCACAGACACAGTTGCTTTGATTACTGCTTGAGGTATTTAATGGTAATTCACGTCCTAATCTATCATCTAATTTATTCAAATCATCTATAAAGTCATGATCAATAGAAGGCTCCAATCGAGGAGACTTATTAATCGAACACTCCAAAGTACCTACTTTGTCATGGGAATTTCCATAAGATTCTGTCTTTGAATAATCTATCTCTTCAATATCACTCATCTCTAGTGGCACGGTATCTGGAACTACAGTATCTTGTTTATCGAATGTCTTCTGATTTTTGTGCTTTGGAATGTCCAAATCTACCCTAAGCACATGTAAAAAATTTCCTGTATTAACCACTACATAATTCCAATAATTTAAACACACAGAAGCTTGAAATTTTGGGTATGGTGACATAACTTCATATGATGTGTGCACAGTAAGTCCATGTTGCAAACAGTTGCAGCGTACACATCCATCCCAATTTTCAGCTAAATCTATAAAATATAAAAGTACATTTTTTATGTACATTCAACAAAATATGAAAGATCATTTTTTACCTTCTCCTTCTTCTTCGTATGATGCAGCAACTTTCAAACAATCTCTACAGTTATCAAGAGAAGGTACCGTAGTTATTGTTAAATATGCTCTGTCCGTTGGTTGTTGATGCAACCAATGATGGCTACAAATATAATATTAATCTCAATAAATTGCATAAAAAGAAGGAGAAACAATATAAAAAAATATATATATAAATTAAAACTTACCAAAGACCATGTATTACTAATTTATTTCGTTCCATTGGCCATTGTGATATTACTATATTAAGTTCTCTATGAATAGAATAATTTCCAAAAAGTGTAACTTCTGCCACTTTACGAGCAGCACGATTTGGTGTAAATGCCCACCAATGTAACATATACTTATACAAAGACGTATTATCACTAACATCCAACATATATGTATATGTTAACAAAAATTGTCCACATTGTGTCAATCCCATAACGATGTGCCTTTAATCAAATTAATCTTAATTACTTATTTTTTATATTATATTTTAATTATATAATATAACTTGTATTAAATATATACCCTGCCACGAGAGCCGATTTTGGGATGACATGCAAGAGTGACAAATGTCTCCAAGAAGGTACACTTGCAAACAGTCTTTCTTCAAGAGCATTGCTATGTAATGACAAACTACCTCTGATCTGTAAAAAAAATATATTGAGTCATTTGTCTTTTATATATTCTTCAAAAAGAAATATTACAGACAGATCATGTATATAAGGCTTTATAATTTGGAGAAAGAAATTTCAAATAAAAACATACAATATTTAATGTCATTCAAAAAACTATATAAATTAAAATTAATTAATATCTAATTAATGTTTTAGCTTAATAATATTTTATTATTTGATGTTAAATTTTTCTAAGTAAAAATGCATCACCAAATTTTCATATCTGTCAATCATAGCAATGCACGAAAAAATTTAAAGGTTAAGATACCTACTTCTCTTATAAATAATTTTTGCAAGAAATGTATTTTACTTCGATGAAAAGAAAGACGAGGTTTTTGACCAACGACAACGCATTCCGATTTTTCGGACATAATATCAGAGAAACTTTCAATACAACAATCTGAGGTAGTGTCGGAAGACCATGCGTCCGCCATTTTTAAATAACCTTCATCAACGTTGTGCGCAAGTTTCGAAAAATAAATTTTCTTGTATCGATGCACATCTGAATATTTGTATTTTTTCTTGTGCCCTGAGAAAGAGAATGCTTTTTTAAATTATTACTTAACTTTTATAAATTATTGTATAACTAATAGAATTATTTAATTTCTATGATTTATATTTTACATAAGGGAACGCATATCTACATTGGAAATGTTTAATCAAATTTTCAACAAAGAATTACAATTAAAATATTATCAATTACAATTATAAATTTTTACGTACACTATTATTAGTCATATAGTACAATGAAATTAATAATTAACTATTGAAGTTCTAGTTATCGTGAAATTAATATTCTTTTATATACATAGTATATATATATATATATATATTTTTTTTTTCTTTTTCTTTTTTATTTGTTTTTTTATTACTATTTAAAAATTGACAAAATGATAAGCATAATAAAGATAATTCTACGAGATGGTTAATTAATAATCCTGTTTTGTAATTACAAATAAAATCAAATGATTTAATGATTAATTTCAGTGTGTCTGTAAAGTAGTTAATCAATGATTCATAGTGTATCTACGAAAAGAATAGTCATTGATAAAAATTTTGCATTGTACTTCGCGAATCGTTGACGAACTAATCGATTAATTTGTATAATTATTTTCATTTCGTTTTAATTGATAATTAAGTATTTCTATTATAGTAATATAAATAAAACTACATATTGCTCAAAACTAATGTATATTAATTATAGGATTATTAATATTATTTGTAGTTATATACTTGTATGTATGACAATGGTTAATATACAATTTATTATATGATTAAAAGTTATGTTTACATGTTTATATCCAAATGCATAATGTTTACTGGAATTTGCTACATATTTACATGTATACATATATACATATATAATATGGTTAGTACATAATGTTACTTTAATATTTATTTAAATAAAATATTTATATTAAAATATATATATATATATATTTGTTGTTGGTATAATTTTTAGATTACAATATAAAAATTCATAAATATTTAGCTCTATACATTTATATGAAGATTTAAAATAATAATTTAAAAAAAAACAATAGTTTTAAAATATATTGAAATAAGTGTTTATATCTAAAAACAAATAGTCTTCATCATGGATGTAACAATACACGATAGACTAAATGTGTTACATCAAATTAGTCAACGAAAGCTTATTGAATTATTAAATATGATTCCTGGTACTAAAGATTTAATAATTGAACATAAACTTATGAAAATACTCGATAGCTTTATAGGAGTCACCACATTTAAGTGAGTGTTACATACATTAATCTTATCATTTTATTATTTATTAATAATAAATTCTCATTTATTTTATATATGTATATGTGTGTATAGACGATATAAAGTTGACAAAATATATAAGTTGGAACAAGGATTAAAACCATCAGATAGTCAACGAATATTTCTGGTGTTTAGTAATTTAATCTCATGTAAAAGGGCACTGGATCAAATTCAATCAGAATTATCTCATGTTACGTCTCATGTACAGGTCCGTCATCATTTATTAGTTGTACCATTTATCCCTACTGTATTGCATACATTAATAGAAGAAGAAGGTCAGTTTTATATTGTATTTTATAGTTAAAAAATTATGATCTGTATAATTTTGTTTGATATTTGTTTACACAGGACTTAGCGGATTAATTACAGTATATCCATTAAGTTATGAGTTAATACGATTAGATGGAAATGTTTTATCTTTTGAAAATTCAATGTTTACGGACTTATATTATTATAAGGATGGGACTTTTCTACCTGCAATGGCACGTAATTTGTGGTCATTATATCTCGTGCTTGGTTCACCCAAATTTACACTGTCTTTAGGAAAATATAGTCAACAAATTTTAAAATTTATTGAGTCATTAAAGCAATCTGTAAAATCTTGTAAAATGGAAAATGAAATTGGTGCTTTTATTTTAATGGATAGAAGTTATGATAAAGTTACCACACTGTTGACGCCAGTAACATACTCAGGCTTATTAAATGAAATTTTTGACATAAATATGGGTGTGATATCTTCTGGTAAAACACGAACAAAGTTAGATCCTGATAAAGACCAAATATATGGAGAAGTTCGTGACATACCTTGCAGTAATGTTTTCCCAATATTACACGAAAAGACTAAATTGCTTAAATGTACTTTTTTTCACCTAACATTTATTAATTCTATTATTTTATTATCAAAATAATAACATTTATTATCTGTTTGATGGTAGCTGAACAAGAAGCAATAGAAACAATGAAACTTGCTGAAATGGGACAATATATAGCAACAAAATTACGAAAATCAAGTGATATGAAACAACAATTAATGTTTCATATATCAGCTTGTCAAACAATTGCAGACACATTGGGATCTGAGTTTCAAACGTTTCAAAGTATTGAAAAATTGATACTTGAACGTAAAGGAAAAAAAGAGTGTTTAAATTATATAGAGAGAAATATAGGTAATAAATACAAGAATTTAAATTTTCTATTAAAAGATTATAATATTATTATATTTACTTTTTCAGATGAAAATCCATTAAAATGTTTACGTCTTTTATGTTTGTTATCCATTTTTAATGATGGTATTGCTTCTTCAGATTTACAAACGATTCAGAAATTACATCTTCATGCACATGGTTACAAACATATTCCATTATTTTATAAATTGCAGACCATAGGTTTATTAAAAAGTAAAACAGAAAGTGGTATTAATATATTAACAGATCAAAATAATGAGTGGATTAATAATGTACAACGTTTGAAACTTTTACCAAATAATTCAAAATATATTGAATCAATAGATTCTACGTGTCCCAGCTACGTTTTTCATAATGCTTATATACCACTTATCGTTAGTATCAATATGTCTGCTTTTAAAATATTTTAATTCGTTATTAGGCTTAAAAAATAATAATGATTATAATTTCTCTTATTCAGGCACAAATTTTAAACGTTATCGTGAATCAGGATAAAGAAAGTAAAACTTTTGATAATATATTGAAGTTGCCAGATTCTGTTATCAATGGTCAACGTGGTAAACTTTCGCCAAAAATAGTTGCAATTTGTATTATTGGAGGAATCTCTAATGCAGAAATAGCTGCATGCAGACTCATAGAAAAATCAATGGGTATTAAACTTGTCCTCGTAAGTGATAGTATAATAACTGGTAATAAACTTATTGAAATGATACAAGAAATATGAGATTATAATGAACAATTATTATATTCAATTTGTATATTATTTATTAATTTTATGCAAAGAATTTTTGTAAATTAAAGATGACATGAATGATTTTAAAAATTTATTATATACGTTATATACGTATTTCACGTATAATACCAATGTATAATTGAATGCAGATAATGTAATAATAATAATATTACATATCAAACATTCAAGTAAATAATTTTATAATTATTTCAATAATTACGATTTTTTCTTAATTACGATCACGATCACGATCGCGTCTCTGTCTTCCCCAATCTTGTCCTTGTCGATTATAATTTTGACGATCACGGAAGTTTCCTTGATTTCCTCTCGAGAAGAAGTTTCCTGAAATAATGAATATTTACATGTTATAACATTAAATTTTACATTGGTAACAAATACACTATTATATATGTATGTATGTAGAAAATATACATTCCACACAAAAATACATTACCTTGTTTCATTTCAAATATACGTTCATTGGAATCTACAAAATTGTTTACTTTGTCACTTAGTTGCAATGCGAGTGATTGTAAACGACTAGGTTCACTTCGATGCATCACAACAGTTTCTGTTGGGTCATCCAAAGAAGCCTAAAAGAGAAAAAATATGAGAATTATAATATTATATATTTTATATTATTTAATAAAACATAAAAGATTAACATTTGTAATTGTACCATTAACTCTTCGTTTATAATCATCTTACTAATGATGGAATGGACAACTGATCGTTTTAATTTAAACATTTCTGCGAGTTTAGGCATTGAAATAGAATCATAAACATGTGAATATGTAAATAAATAAGTTCTCAATGATTCTTCTTTTATTAATCTTGTAAGCATTGAACGTACTTTATCAGCTTGATAAAATAAATCCCAAACCTAGAAAAAATGGAGAATGAGATCATTCATAATCTATAATAGTGAAATATATAATAACAATAAAATTACCTTTGCATTCATTTTTTCATTAATAATAAAGTTATTACAAGCTGACCAATTTCCATTGCGCATTGCTTTAGCAGCTGCAACAACATGCTCTCTCATGGATTCTGGTGGTCCGACCAATGATTGACGTTCACTTGATCTTAATTGTTGATAAAATGTTTTTGATATCATTCTTCTTCTTGCATCAAATTCATGTGCTAGAAAAATATTAATGAGTCATCAATTCAAATTGTATATGTATATTTATAACATATATAAACATACCAGCCATGTATGGGATTTCAATAAGCATAGCTGAGACGAGATAAACACATTCTAAAAGTTCTAAGTTAATATGCATATGAAACGGCATTTGTCTTTGCTTTTCTATTTTTTCTTGTTCTCTGCTTCGTTCATGTTGTCGTTGTGGAAGCAAACCTTGTGCTAAAAGCTCTTTTACTTTTCCAGTCACCATAAGATCAACAAGACAATTATGTGCGTCTTTAATATTTGCGTGACGGAAAGCACATAATCCCAAATGTGCCATTGTGCGATTATGTAATATCTGTGAATAATAATTGTTAATCGCACACATAAGAATATTTTTTAATTAATAAATTTCATGTGAATATTTATAATTACTTGAGTAGCAGGATCAGAATGTTGAATTGTTTCTTGTAAGTGTGACATCAACATAAGGTCTCTAGCACGGAACCAATTATCATGATGGGCATGATGATAAATATGGGAAAGAATGGCTCGTGTCCTAAGCCTATCAGTGTTATCGTGAGAGTATATATATCTGCAAAGTTTCTCCATCATTTGTACAGATGTAACTACTTCCGGTCCAATTTCTCCCTAATGAAATTGATTAATTAAATATTTATGTTTAGCAATGAGATATGAAACACTTTGAATTTATATGACGATTCGACATAGGTTTCTTAATAAGGTTTTTATAATAGTGTTCAAAACATACTTCCATTTGCTTTAGAACATTGGGATCAAATTTATAGTAGAGATGTTCAATTTTACGTAGATAAACTCGGCAAAGTTCTGACACGGTTCCTTGTCTTTCAAGATATTCTTGAACTTTGTCTATGATAGATGCAACTTGTTTTTCATCCTTTAATCTATAATGATACAATTGGAACCAATTGGTAGCTAAAAATTAGTGTTTATTATCGCACTAAGCTCAACATCAATTATTTACCTTTCTACATATTCATTGCTATGTGGATCGCATTCTTTCAATAATTTAGTAAACTCTTCATCAAGTCTTTCTACAAGTGTCAAAACACAACCATGTAATTTATATGGAGGATTTTCATATTCTTCTGCATCTTCTGAGACAGTTTCAGAGATCATCATATCTGTTGTACCCAACAACATGTCCAACATTTCTGTTATACGTTCTAATATTCTATATGTAGAATAATTTAGAGATTAATAATATATTTGCAAAATGTTTTTATAAATAATGAACTTACTTAGCCCAATACTCTGGTTTCATTGCATCAGATACTTTAGGATTATAATCAAAGATAGATGAAACAATGGAAAATTTAATTTTGACTGCTACAGCTGGCCCAAGATTATGTGCATCAGCAATAGATTGTAACTCGTGTAATAATTCTATTTGTTCACGTCGATCAGTACGTTTTTTTCCACGAGCTGCAATAACTTCAGAAAGTTTCTTTAAAACAGCAGAAATATTAATTTCGGCATCTTTAGCAAACATTTTGGGTTTTTCCGAAGGAATAGCAACACCACCCTTGACTGTCTCCCATTCTCCTTCACCGTCATCTTCATCTTTCTTCTTCTTTCGTTCTTTTTCTTTACGTTCTTTCCTCTGTTCTTTTCTCTTAACTTTATCTTCGTCTTCTTCTTTATCTGCAGCTCTAAAAATGAATAAAGTTAGATTAGATAGAAAAGAATAAAACGTTAGATTTCATTGTAATTATTAATTTAAAGAGTACATAATTGTTATTGCTCACTTTTTAATAAAACGTTCTCGATAATTCTGATATTGTCCCTCATCGTCACTACTGGTACTTTCACTCTCTGAATCACTGCCCCAATCAGTTTCACTCTCACTGCCATCTTCAGTATCAGGCATACTCTTCTATAATATTGTAAACATAAGTCGTATTTTAATCAAATTTTTAAATAAGTTATTTTATATCTTTACTGTATAAATTGTTAATTACCTTAAATTTAGATATGTCAGGTTCGCTAGCTTCTGAACTGCCCTTTTTGAACAAAAGAGCACTATCTTCTTCTTCTTCCGATTCCAAAGCTTCCTCACCTAGAATTTTATATTTTTAATAAATATAAAAACACTTAACTTAATAAACTTATACAAAAATTACAAAATAATAACCTTTATCTTCATCTTCATCATCATCTTGGTCTGGATTTTCTCTAAATTTGCAAAGGTCTTCTTCAAAATCTTTATTGTATTTACGAAGCTTTTGACGTAAAGATGTTAAAGATTTAGAATTGTTTTTAGACATATTTTTACGTCCTTCACGATCTTCCCATACTTCATTGATGAAATCTTCCATTTCTACCAAACATCTAATATAAAAGCGTGGTGTCTGACCACTTTCCTCTTTTGCTATTACTGGCAAAGCTTTTTGATAAGCTCGCATTAAATCTTCGAAACCTAAAGAAAAAATATGATATAAAATATAACATCTATACCGTCTTGCATTATAATAAGGTTTGAGACTTGTGAAAACTTTATAGAGTCAATAACAATAAAAAATACTTACTGGAGAGCATACTACTCATATCTTTGATCTTTTTATAGTTTCTTATGAGTTTGATAAGATTAGCAATTTCTTCATATCTTTTTTCCTTTGTAGAGCGTACAACGCGTTTAGTTTCTTCTTCCTCATCGCTGAACTGTATATTAGAAAATAATTATTATACGAGTTCTTCATTTACTAAATTAATTAACTTGACAAAACCAAAAGTATAGAAAATTGATAAAGTTACATATATTGGTCATATCATTTATTATTTGACAGTTATAAAAGTTGTTGTCACTTAACGGTGTTAAACCTAATTAAGGAAGTTTATTTTAAATATTAATTAAATTCTTTAAAACAAGAAGATTTAAAGAAAAGGTTAAAAGTTATGTTAATTGTTTGACATGTGTACAGTTGGCTTGCATATAGCAAAATATTAAAAACAAATCTATACTTACAGTAAATGCTGTAGTTGGTACTCGTTGAACTTGCTCTTCTTCAGAAGTACTACCAGAATCAGAATCTGATCCATTAGCAAAAAATCGACTCATTTTGGAAGATCTATAATCAATACAAAGTGTTAAATCATAAATTAAAAATCATATGCTAACATTCTTTCCTTCATTGGAAGTATATTACTTTTACTTTTTATTGATAACACGTTATATATATATTATAATATATTTCCAATACTTACATCAATAATTTTTATAAAAACAAAAAAACAAGTTTGAGTATAATTTTTAATATATATGGTAAAAAAGTCAAAACTAATTAAATCCTACTTGTAGTACAAAAGCATGGTTCTATGACTGGTTATGAAAAAATTATTAAATAGTTGCTTATAAAAATGAACATAAAGAATATTTATAATATTATTATAAGCATACTATAAATATTTATATTTAGTTTCAATTGTTAAATTTACCTATAGTGATGTATTAACTTTCATATAAATCACACAAGAATAAGAACAATTTCTCGCAACACATATGCGTGGAAAGAGCATGAGTGTCATTAGGATTGTCTTAACTAGCATGTAAGATTTTCAGCGCCATCAAATCTTTCAAAATGAACTATATAACCGCGAAATTTAAATATATTTTATGTTTGATGTTAGTATATAGTTATTAACAAAAAATACAAAACATGATACCAACTACTATAACTTAATATTATAAAATAAAAAATATATCTTTGTATAGAATATAATTAATTGTATAATCTGTTTCACTTACTAATCAACGTTAGGCGCACGTTAGGCGTATGAAGACCCCGGCATTAAGCCGAGTGTCATGTAACGACAGTCACAGGAAGTAATTACCAACTTGCAACCATGCTATTAGCGGAGCTTTCATTTGTCCAATTCGCTCATTCTATAGAATATCCAGTCGATCTTCGATTGTTTATTAATAATTATTTAAAAATAATATTGTTATATAAGTTTTCAATAATTAAAAAGCAATAATCGGAAATTCATTTAATTGTTATTTTTTAAGTAATTTTCATTGGATATATTAAACGCTTGCAGATTATCACGCCTGCAGTCTTTCGTGAGAATTTTCAAATCTAAATCGTTGGGAGTATATTTTTAAACAAAACATATTTAATGTATATGTACGTGAAGTATAAATAAAGATTTTATATATTCACAACATTATTTAAAAAAAATGAACTTATATTTTTTAATATACCGCGAATCCATTAGCAATTTATATGATCGCTGATTGGTTACATAGAAAAAACGTTCTGCGAATGAGCAACAGAAAGTCAAATGTTCAACTTTTCGAATTACGAGACGCCTAGTGCAGCGATCCCATTCGTACGATAATTATCGTATGCGTACGATAATTTGAAGCTTTGTACGATCCAAAATTCAGCCTGTACGATAATTTTCGATTTTCTGTCCAATTAGGAATTTCAAAAAATTGATGACCTTTTTCTTTTTTTTTAGTCATCAAATTTTGCAAACGGGTAAGTTAGGGTTCAACAAGCGATTTGCGATTTGCGATTTTTCGATTTTGATTCGAAATCTCGAGAACCACCACTGTACGATCTGTGTACGATCTCTGTACGATCTGGCTTTCTCCTTGTCGTACGCCGTATTAACCGTTTTTACGATAGGTTTTTTGAACTTGAAGACTAAAAGGTCATCAACTTTGAAAAAGTTGGAACTTAGACAATTTTTTTAGAATTTGAAAATCCAATCCGACAAATTGTACAAATTCAAAATTTTTCCTGTGCGTACGATAATTTTCCGGTGTGTACGATAATTTTACGCCCCTGTGCCAATCAGACGAACTAAAGTCTCTGGGATCACTGTCACTGGCCTAGTGGAATTCTGGATACGGACTTAGTTGAGATGCAATTACTGTCGTCCTTATAATTACAGGTAATTAGCATGTATTTTTTAAACGTACATCAATATCCTTTATATCAATTGATTCCTTAAAACGTGTTTTCTAACATCCATTGTTTGTAAGTCCAGGCATCGTCGGTTAAAAAAAATATTTGCGAAAATCTAAGAGCATCTTTGCGTTTTATCAAAGATTTTTCAAACTTTTAACCTTTATTTTTGATATTTATTTTGTTTATTAATAATGCTTTATTAAGGGGACCTTTCGGTCTAGAATTTTCAAAAAATCGATTTTTTTTCAATATTTCGAAAGTATAGTATCTTAAGAATATACTGTGAAAATTTAGTAATGATATTCACAGTATTTCAAATTTTACAGCCCATTGAAGGCCCAAAGTAGGTAGAAGGGTCGGTCCGCTCAGTGAATAGTTCTATTGTTCTTAGAAAAGCAGGTGCTACCTGAGTTGTCTACCTGAGTTGTAGTAAAAATATTTTAGTTTTGAGAGTTAAATTTGTTAGTATAACTCGGTCTACACAGACAGAATAATATGGAGTAAAATTATTATTGTTAAAAAAATATATTTTAAAAAAATGGATCGTAAGCAAGGTAGCGGTGCTAGTAGAAGACCAAGCTCCACAGCAAAAAAAAAAGATCATTCAAAAGTAATAGATATACAAGTGAAAATGCAACAGAATACATTAGTACCTCTGCAAATAAAATAAAAAGTAGTGATGAATTAGAATTAAATGTCGAACCTAGTATGAGTTATTGTATTATTCAATTCACAGCGGTTTTTTTTACGTTGCAACATTTATTAAAATGTAAAGAATGTAATTATGACGTGGGTTTTAGTAAAAATGGGCAACGTGGATTAGGATTCAAGCTTTCAGTAAAGTGTTAGTGTAAAGAAACTTTAATTCCATCTTCTCCTTTTATTGATAAGGCGTTTGAAATCAACCGTCGACTTGTGTTTGCAATGAGAATGCTTGGAGTTGGAGTATAAGGCATAAATAACTTTTGCGGATTGATGGATCTAGGACGGGGTCTTTGTAATAGTACTTATTACAGTATTATAAATAATATAAAAATAGCAGCAGAGGCTGTTGCAAAGATTGTATTTAAAAAGCCAGTACAAGAAGAAATGCAGCTCAACGAAGAACGAGGAAATCCGGCAAATGAACTGTGGATAATTGGTGATGGGTCATGGGCGAAACGTGGTTTTTCTTCTCTTCTTGGTATGGTGTCAGTAATAGGAAAATATAGTAACAAAATTTTGGACGTTGTTGTTAAAAGCCGCATTTGCCAAGGATGTGCAAGCTAGACCAGGAAAACGGACACAGATGAATATAAGGTCTGGTATGAGGAGTATAAAGTCCACTGTGATGCTAACCATGAAGATAGTTCTGGTAAAATGGGGGTAGATATAATAATAGAAATATTCAAAAGATCTGAAGAATTACATGGTGTTAAATATAACTCAAAACAACAATGAAAGCTTCAACGCTTGTGTATGGCATCTTGCGCCGAAGCATTTATTTTCTGGGAAAAAAATCATCGACATCGCTACATGTTTTGCTGCTTGCGCATTCAATGAAGGCTTTCAATCTTTATTGAAAATAATGGACGTAATGGGTATTAAAATCGGTCGATATGCTGAACAACTTGCCCAAGACCGTGATGCACAGCAAATTTATAAAGCTGATCGTCAGAGCACGAGTGACTCTAAAGAGTCCAGAACAGCTCGTAAAAAAGCTAAAACTGAAGAAATAGAAGAGTATGAGAAGACTGAAGGGATACTGTATGGTGTTGGAATTGCAGATTAATCTAAGTAGACATTTAAATCTAATTTTTTTGAGAAAATACTTATTTAAAATTTTAAACGCGTTATCTCGAAACTACTTTTTTCTGTCATATGTTGATCAATTAAAAAAAACTACTCAACCGATTCATCTCAAATTAAAATATGTTATTAAGTACACTGGCAGCTATCGCTGGGACTAAAACGAAAATTTTCCATTAAATATTTATAATTTGTTTATGAACAAAACATTGTAAAAATCAGGCTGTTTTACGATTTGTAATTTTGACAATACGCCATTTTGTTATTATTCTTTTTTTTTCATTTTAGTTCCTGCGATAGATATACTCATAATAATTAAGGATCATTTTTAATTTTTTGATTTCAGATAAGTGGAAGAACCAAATCGATTAACAGTAGCAAAGTCAACTTTTTTCGAAGGGACGACTTCAGCACCATTTTTAAAATAATAAAAAATTTTTTTTTTTTTAATTTCCAATTTTGTAAAATTTATAAGTAATAAAACATTCTTACAAAATTTAAATAACATTGTTCATTTCTTTCATTAAAAAAAAATTTTGAAAAGCAGTCAAATTGTCACCCGCTAGACAGCAAGGTCCCCTTAATAATCTTTCTATAAATTAATCTCATAGATCGTATTTTGTATTATATTAAATGTCCATGTATGCCTGTACACTAACAAACAATATAAACATCCTATAGAGATATGCATATATGCATATGTGTTCGATTTATCATAATTGATCGATAATTAATCGAAAGGAATGTGTATTGTTAACTAAAAACACCCAATATATGATCGGAGTACCGTCCTCTTCGAAATTCACCTTCAGACTGGCACGTTGTCCTCTATAATAATCCGTTTATTCAATGTTGTTTATGTGACTTTCCAAATAAGGAAATCCTATTTATTACGAATATTACTCCTGTTACGCACATGCACATCTTTCAGAAAGTATCATAAATATAAATCATTATCAAATATATTAATACAATTTTTACTTTTCAGTATTTAAAATTTGTTCCAAAAAACAAGTACAAGAGTAAAATATTTTATACGCTGAGTAATTCATTAAACAATTTAAATCTCAACTTGTTAATAAAAAGTGATTTTATTTCATATCAAAAATTTATTTTTGTTATTACGTAAATATTATTATATAGTGAATAAAATGTTGATACAATAGTATATGTTATTTTTCAATGATAATATTTAAGGCACACAAACAGCATGGTTTTATCACGGCTTTTTCATTTTTTTCTCAACATCGTCATTTTTCTTTTATACGTAAAATGTAGTTTTTAAAATTCTTATTTTAAAAGACCGGAAGGAAGTTAATATTTAATATTCTGATTCGCCATGAAAAGATATGAAAAATTAGGAAAGGATTTGTGTAAGAAACGACACAATGTGTTTGTACCCAATGGTATACTACAATCCATACAATTTCAACAAATAAATTATGCAGGATTTGATGGCAAACCCATGGACCATGCATCTAATAGTTTTTTATCATGAGGACCAGCTCCTAAGCTAAGCATGAGACCAGAAAGATCTGCTCTATGACCTCTGCCTCGCATCGCATGAACAACCCTTGCTATACTGTAACAAAATCACTTATATTTTATTTAATTCACTTTATTTATTTATTTATTTCAATTCACATATATATATTTTCTTACTTTGCCCATTCTTTTTGTAAAGCAATAAAATGTGCTTTAAGAACAGAATTTCCAAGTTTTTTATCCTCCAGCGATTTTTCAAGTTTTAACAACAATGTAGGCAGTTTTAATGGAAGTAAACCAGTCCATTTGACGATATGCGACGGAGTATTTTCAGCTTTATGTTCATCACTTATAATATCCAATCTACATACATTTGCAGATGGTAAAGGTACTGCTACTGATGTATCCACCCCTGAAGAATTATGTTTTTACTATCTATTAAGAAATCTGCAATGTTTTAAATTACAATTAAATTACGAAGTTTTATTTACCAATGAAGTTATATTTATTTAAATCCAAATATTCTACTGCTTGTGTATGTACTCTTCTGCATGCTTTTGGTACCAATGAACTTAGACCATGTAACGATTCAATTCTTTGAGTTTTTGGACCTCTCACTAAAATTTGAATGCCAGTTAAGCTGGAGTATAACAATTGTCTAAATTGATCTTTGCCAAGTATTTCTTTTAAATTTCTTAGAATGAGAATAGCAGTATTATTTGAAATCTCCGAAAATTCTGATGTTTGAGATTCTTCTGTATTTAAGTTCAAATTAACAGGTAATTTTGTATTAACCAAAGTGAATCCTTCTTCAGTTTCTAAAAAATATCATGTTATTTAATTTTATAATATACATAGATATATATTTGAATTTTTTGTCTATTCATTATATTGACCTATACGATGTTCCAAATTGTAATCAAATTCCTTATCTAGTAAACTCATTGGTAGAATTTCTATAAAATGTCTAGCGCCTGCACTGAGAATCCATACAAGCCACATGTGGATTCTGCAAAAATCTAATAATATATATTTGTACTTTGAGCAATATAAAGTATTGCTTATACCTGACATAAACATGCTTCTCATTTGTTATACTGCTAAGTGCTCTAACTTGTTTTGTTGTATTATGACAGGAGGTTGAGCCGCTATTTGCTGTAGTCAAACGCATAGTCCTTTGTGGGCATTCAGCTTCTTCAATATTGTATTTTCTTTCTGCACAATCCTGCAATTCTCTGATGACCTCTCTTAGATTATCAATTAGAAATGGCCACATGTTCAATAAAAATTGCTTGTCCCTCATGAAAACAATGAAGCTGCACCATCTGCGAAAGCCTCTTGCCTGTAAACAAAAAATTAAGTCTGAATATAATTAAAGGATATTTAATAGATTAATATATTCATATCAATATCATTTTTTTTTATATTTTAGAATTATAATACATAAGCTTTATCGAAGTTAGTAAATGTTTTTTTTTTATGATTAAGATTATAAGAGTATAAGGATTATAAAATCTTGACGCGCGCGCGCGAAATGATTTTGAAAGTATGCATGTATATATATAATTTGATTTTTAGAATATTACAATACAGGAAACTCTATTATTAAGATGATTTGAATAATTTGTTGTAATAGCTACCAAACATGCTTTTTCGTTGTATAATTCACCTGGGCATCTTTTAATGTAAAAGTACGACTTAAAACATGCCCTCTGTATTCATCTCCAAAATAGCAAACACCTTCTTTGCCTGGATGTACCTCACAACTGAGACTCCTTAGATAAAGTATAAAATTTATAATTTGCATATACTTTTGAAATAATAATATAAAAATACTTAAAATATAAATTACCTGATGCATGCATGTTTTAATAAAATTTCAATGTCTTGCGTTAATGGTTGTTGAGCAGATAAAAATGATGTTTTAGTATCATGCTCATTACTCAAGTATTTTAAATTGTTAATACTTTGACAGCCTTCACATTCTTGTTGCCCTTCATCTACTGTAGTCTGTGCTTGTTTCAGTATTTCTTTTGGTCCATAAAATTTTAACTTTTCTTTACTTTGATTGTCATAATTACGATAAGTTTGAGTGGTAAATATTACTTTAGGCCCATGTATTTCACAAAATGTACATAAAGCAATAGCAGCATTCATTGCTTTATTCAAATTTAAATAATTAAATTTACAATATATCTTAGTATAACCAAGGTTATAAATATAATTTTTTTAGAAATTTTTTGAATGTTTAGCATTACCTATAAATGATATGCAAATGTGTAGACGCATATATGTGATAATAATTCCAAAATGTTTTCAAATTAACTGAGACTTGACAAATTATTGAAATATATTATATTTTATTAAACAAATCATTCATAATACTTATAACTATCAATAATATTATTTAAAGTAAAAAGCCATTGTGGTATACTGAAAGTAAGGAAAATATACTGATAAACATACACACCTATTTCTTTGTCATTGATAAGAGAAGATTAAAATGAAATTTATTTTTTGACCTCTTTCACGTGATACAACGAAACTGATACCAAAGCAGAACACGTGATTATATTAAACACAACTACATTCGTACCTTTTTTTAATTGGAATTTTTCTATTCAAATTGCGAATAAATTTAATATACATTTAATCCTAATATCATTATTTTACATAACAATGAAAATCAAAATCATTAAATTCAAGTTTAGAAACATTATAAAAGTTTTTAAACGAACTCATTAATATTATGAAAATGTAAATACATTATCTATCAAACTCAATGGATAAAACATAACATTGTGCAAATTGACTTAATCATAATTTATGTCCACAATACTAGGTTTATTGCCTGATTTGTGAAAATATAAAAGAAATCTTATGAATTTCTTAATTTAATATTAGTAAAATTTTAGATGGCGCACCATCATTTTACATTTTTTGTATTATAATACGTAATAGTTTACGATAAATTATTAACTGATTTAAATTAAGAGTATTTTATTTGTAATTAATTTTTTTTATATAAACTGAATATTTAACATATAATAAGTATGTTAATAATGTTTTAATTGTATCATTTTAATGAAATTTATCTTTGGAACTATAAGTTAATTTTTTATTAGGTAGATGACACATCATTATCATATATATGCAGTGATCTACCGCTAGATGTTACATTGAGCTGGGGAAAAAGTTTTTTCGTATTTTTCCGATAGATGGCTTTAGTATCGCATAATTCTGGTATGTCAATCGGATCGTACAATACTTGTGTGTACATTTAAGATAGCATATTATAAATATATTATATTTGTTTATAATAAAATAAAAGTTGTAATATTTATTTCATTCAATCTCAATAATTGTTATGTCTTTAAAATGAGTGAAAATAAAGAAGAAATTCGATACATTTTGAAATTTTATTACAAAAAAGGAAAGAATGCGACACAGGCAGCTAAAAGAATTTGTGATGTTTATGGACATGATGCAGTGTCAGTACGTGTTGCACAAAGCTGGTTTAAACGTTTTCAATCTGGAAATGTTGATGTCAAAGATGCACCTCGTTCTGGTCGACCAATCACTGAAAAAGTCGATGAAATTTTAGAAAAAGTTGAACAAGATCGACACATTAGCAGTCATGATATCGGTAAGGAATTAAACATCGACCATAAAACAGTTTTAAATCATTTGGAGAAAGCTGGATACAAAAAGAAACTCGATGTTTGGGTGCCATACAATTTAACAGTGAAAAATTTAATGGATCGAATTTTTATCTGTGAATCATTACTAAAACGGAACGAAATTGAACCATTTTTGAAACGACTCATTACAGGCGATGAAAAATGGATTACGTTGCAACAAAGTGAATCTTCGAAAACAGTGATAAAATCAGAATTTGCGTCAAGTAAAGTAATGCTGTGTGTGTGGTGGGATTGGAAAGGTATTGTTTACTACGAGTTGCTATCACCCGGTCAAATGATTGATTCTAATCTCTACTGTCAACAACTAGATAAAGTACATCAAGCAATTGAGATAAAACGACCAGAATTGATCAATAGTGAAGGCATCGTTTTCCATCACGATAATGCCAGATCCTATACATCTTTAGAGACCCATCAAAAATTGAGAGGTCTTGGTTGGGAAGTTTTAATGCATCCACCATATAGTCCTGACCTAGCTCCATCAGATTATCATTTGTTTCGTCCTCTACAGAGCTCTCTTAATGGTGTAAAGTTGACTTCAAAGGAAGCCTGTGAAAATCAGTTGTTGCAGTTTTTCGCCCAAAAATCACAACAGTTCTACACCGATGGGATTATGATTTTACCTCAAAAATGGCAAAAAGTGATTGATCAAAACGGCATATATTTGGTTTAAAAAACTGACTAACCTTACTTACAAGTCCTCTAACGAAACTAGGACGAAATACAAAATGTAGCATGGCCGCCATCTATCGCCATTTGAGATGTATATTTAGTCACTAGGGTAACTAAATTACTAGTTAATATATATATAGACGCTATAAGAAGTGTAACAAGACTGCATATAAGAGTATCTTTAAGAATATGTGTTTGGACATAAGCTTAAATTAAATCGAAGTTAATATTGATGCAAGCTCTCGCATCCAATTAATGCAATCAAGTAACCATTCTGAGGACCAATCAACGTGCTTTGATGGTCACGCTGTAACGACGAATCACGAAGCTCATACGAGTGTAGTTCTACTATCTTAATGAAACATCTAAGAACAAATGATATTCCATTAGTGAATTTAAACAAAACATAGGGAAGTTGTTGGTTAGAAGTCCCGCAGATTTACATGCATTTTTAAAAGTATTTATTATTTGTAAATGGATGAAAGAATTTCAAATTGCATTACTTTCACTAATATAATTTTTTAATAACTTATTATATCATCAATCTTAAAAATGGATATTCAAATTAGAAATGTAACTTTTTTATATAATACTGTGATTTATAATAGGTTATAACAAAGTATGCATAAATTACCTTACATTTTCTCTGTTTCTAGTATCGAGATTTTTATTTTCTATTTAATCAAATAACGGAGAATTGTTTCAAAAGATGTGCCAATCCATGTCTTAATAGAGTTATAACTCCTAATGAGGTACAATTAACAGTAGATTATTTTATAAATTAAATCATATTGTAATGTGTATAACCTTTAGAAATGTGTTGTAAATATATTCTTTATTTACAGGATTTATGTATTAAAAATTGTACAAATAAGCATGTGAATACAAATCACAAAATTATGGAGTTGTATATGGAAATTCAACCTGTTTTAGTTCGTAAGAGAATAGAAGAAATGAATAATACTCAAGCTGCAACAATGGCACAATCAGAAGATAAACAAGAAGTAGGAATATCATAAATTAATTATAATTTTTTTTTCGAATATACAATTGACTTCTTTATTTGTACATATGTAATAATCTTTATTTTTTTCCTTCTTCATTAAATTAATGTGATCATAAATTAATTATAATTTATGTTACGAATATATAACTGACTTCTTTGTTTGTACATATGTAATAATCATTATTCCTTCTTTATTAAGTTGATGTTCTGATCTTTAACTATTGCTCTGATGCTTAGGTTCTCTTTTTCTCTTTCTCTTTTTGTTTTCTATTTACTGATGCAAATTGAAATCATTTTCTTGTTAACCCAATATATCATTATAAAAAATGTAGGTTTTAATATAAGATTCATTATGAGTAAGACTCTTTTTTTCCATTATTTGGCTGTGAAATGTATCATGATCTCTCACACTTAATTGTAATGTGCAAGGACTTATAAGTTTAATTTAATATTTACAGCAGTAACAATTATAGTATAATAATAAACTTTTGTCAAATCATTATGACTGTTATATTTAAAAAAAAAAAATTGCAGATTATATAAGCATTGATTTATTAAGAATTTGTATACACATAATATACACACACAATAACATTATAATTAGGAACATACTGGGTAGAATGTTTCAAATTGGATAATTATCTCTTTCGATACTTCAAATTGGGAAATGTTCTATTAAAAATGATTAAAAAATAGTTTTGTTTACATGCAAATAAATAATTTGATATTATACAACACAAATTGAATTAATATGATATCACAGAGTAGAACATTCTTCTTATGTAATTGTTAATATAATACTATTGCATTTGTCATATGAAGATTTGATAATTTAAAAAATTAAGACAATAAAAAAGATTTATATATTACAATTGTTAATTTGAAGCAAAAAAGAGGCAATCTCTGAACCTGAAACATATTTTACACAAACTACATTTTCTCTTACACATAAAAAAACTATTAAGCCGTATATTGTTTTTACGTAAATTATTTCATACAGTTATCTAGTAATTTATTATCTAGAAACTACTTTCATACGCATTTATATATAGCAAGTTTTACATATCTCCTAAACTATAGATAATTTAAAAATTTATACCAGGAATGAAATTTTAACAATAATTAAATTATCATTAATATTAAAACATTTCTCTTTTTTTTTCTTTCTCTCTTTCTTTTTTTCACATTCTTCACATTAAACATAAAACATATTAAATAAAATATCTATGATATAATATACTAAAGCAGAATGATACGCTACTTATAATTAAGATCATTCATAATCAATTTCAAACATTGTGTAACTCTTGTACACATTTTATATAACACTGACATACATAAATTTGATATACTCGATGTGTTCATAATATATTTCATATTCGCTTCAGAAGATTTAACTTGAGAAATTTGAAATATCGCATTGATGGTCATAATTTAATCCTAATAAAACAGATTTGAATTTTCTATGTCATCATCTACATTTAAAACACGAGCAAATAATTAATAATAATACAAGAATATAATACGAAGCATAACAATTTAATGGTGCATTATTAATATTATTTCTTTAAAATATAAGAATAAAAAGCATTATATTATATTTTGAGTTATTTATATCACAAATAATTATGCAAAATTAAAAAATAAAATATATATATTATGTAATTATATTGTTAATTAAAAAATATTACTGAATTTGACTAGCTTTTAGAATAACTTATTTATTATATATGCTTTTAACGTGTAAAAAAAGAAATCAATATTGTTTAATATTTATTTACATATAATTACTTCTTTAAGATAGAAATACTTAGGAAGATATTCGTATTGTACTTTGACAAATTTACCAAAGTTACTTTTTTTCAACATTTCAATCAATAATTATTCTATAAATTTTATAAATAATAAATATAATAGAAAAAAATTTTTCTATTTTATTATTATTTAAAGTATATTGAAATTTATTTGTTTAAGAGATTGTCATTTTATAACAATATATTGAGTGTTCTTTTTTTTTTTTTTAAGAAAACTTATAGAACTGTCTTAATTTTTCAAATTAAATCACATAAAATTTATAATGATGATATTAACTAATTGATAGTTATTCCCCTGTAAGTAGTAAGATATATATCATATCAATAGACAATGTTTTTTTCATTATATAAACTGAAAAAATAAAATGTTAACAAGCTATTAATATTATTTCTAACACATTTTATAAATTTCATATATATTAATTTATGAGAATAATTTTTATATACATGAAAATTTTACTAAGAAGTTGGAGATATATAAAATTAAACATATATTGACTTAAAAAAGTTAAAAGCATTGAATATTTGTCATGATCTTTTAACAGATCTTTTTTTTATTTTAAGCACTGCCCAAGCAATTTAATAATTAACCCCATAAACCCCAAGAGTTAAATTTTAAAACATTTCACTTCCAAATTTTTGTATGAATAAACTTTGGTTAAATAAATCACTTTTAAATTTTATTATAATATAATTATATATATATATATATATATATATATATATATATATATATATATATAAAATAAATAAAAAATATATTAAATAAGCAAATAAGTCAGAAATAAAACAATGTATGGGGTTTTTAGGGTTATTACTCGTAGTATTTAATAACTTTTTGAAAACAAATATTCAGTATCTTCTTTAATTAAGGAGAATTTGATATATACGTGATTGTAAATATCAGTTTTTATATCTCACTTAATAAGAAAATAAAATGGGAATACTTGTTTTCGAAAATTTGTTGCATAGACACTAAATTTGGTTTTTTTATGACTTAGTAGAGAGAAACTATAATCAATACAATTCAGTCTGTCATTTTTACATCATATAATACATTTTCTTGATTTATAAATGATTTAAACTGATAAAGTATTCGGCAGCTCAATATGTACGAGTAACTATTCTGATATCTAGGAATCCTACCTTTACTGTATGTTGTATTAAAGGAGATTCGTGTGGACGAATGCATTCTCTTATATTCTTCATGATCATCAAATACACATAATCAAAGACTACTGTTCCAACCATGATGGTAAAGAGGAATTTGGAGATTTAACTTTAATATTAAATTGTTTAAGTGTTGCTTCTAATGCAGTTTGATTCCCAGAGAAATAAGCAGATACTGCATTATGAAATAAGAGTAATTGTTTATGCATCACTTTAATCTGAAAAGAAAAGATGATTTATATAATAATGTATAATAAAAAGGTGTGATGAAATATTTATTAAAATAAATATTCATACTCTGTTTTCATCTAAAAATTTTAATTTAATTGAAACATCAGAACGTAATTTTTCAAAATGTTGTTTATGTTCTTCATAATTCAATTGTGCTTCTTCTAATCTTGCTGCATTGTTTCCATCTGATTTTATAGCCTGTGCTAGTGTTTCAAGATCTGTTCTGTATGCATCGTACTCAATCCTGTTGCATAATAGAGCACGTTAACTGCATATGCATGAATATTATATTTTCCATAAAGTTTTATTTTAATGTAGATAAATTATTTTATAATTGTCACCTTACCGTGCTATTTCATACTGACGTACTGTTAGTAAAGTATCTTCCATAGTTTTGTTGCAAAGAGTATTTACAGAAGATACAAAAAAATTCAAGGCCCCTAGCAGTGTCTCTCCATTTTTAGTCAAATTTCTTTGTGTTTCTGAATTATATAAGAATTCTTCTTGTAATTCAGGTGATTTTTGTGCTAATTCAGAAAATGCTTCCCCTAAAGCATGCTGAGTTTGTACTACATGATGAAAATGAGAGGCTAAAGCCCGAGATAATCTTAAGATATTACAATATTTCCTTTGAGTGTCTCGCAATAATTCTATTTGACTCTCAAGTTCTAGAAATAATATTTAATTAATAAAATTATATTTTATAATATATTGTACATATTGTAGTTGAATATTATTTAAATGTGTGGATTACATATGAGTTGTATTATGTTAATATAACTAATATGTAAAGGAAAAGTAATTACTTTGAAAGACAGTGACGTTAAATAATTTTTACAAATTTCTATCAATTGAATAACCATTAAAAACTTACCAGAATCAACAGTTCGTGATGTTTTCCCAAGTTTTTCATACATAAGTTGTTTAGTACACTTATATGTAGAAATACTCCAATTTTTAATACTTTCAATTTTACTTTGAGCTGTACGCATTGTTTGCGTATCTCCATTTTGGATAGGTGTACTTGGAGATACATTGACCGCTGTTAAAGTTTTAACTTTATTTTAAAACTTTCCTTATATATAATTTTCAAAATTATTAACTGCTACGTATTTTAATAATTAATGTCAATAAAAATATTATAAGAAATAATAATATATACATACATGTTTGCGGCACCGAGCTGCCTACAGTTAAATTTATGGTAGCTGGTCTTGGTAAACTATCTCCAGTACAATTATTCGGTACATGTGGTGGTGGTGTTCCAGAATGAACAGCACTATCACTTTCATTTAATGAAGGAGCGTCTTTTAACATTTCATGAATGCTTCTTTCCATTACGCTTGACGTTACAGTAATCTGTGACATTTCACTTTAAAAATATACAAATGATTAATTTATAAAATTATCTATATCATAATTAAACACAATTAATTTTTCACTATTCTTATAATTCTATTATTCTATGTTATCATATCATAAAATAAAATATACCGAGTTAAAGGATATAATCATAATAAGTTATCTTAAAATATTTTTTGACGTTTATTCTTGACGTTATATTCGATTATGTTCAGTTATAATTTTGAATGAATATTTTTGATATTATTTACATAGAAAAATTTAGTTAAAATAATTATTTGTTTAATACTTACAATAACTTTCTTTTTTATTCCTGACTATTGTTAGCACATAAAAAATTTTAAATCCTTTACTGACTCAATCTACGTACACATTTCCTCCATTAAACTATTTCAATCTATTGGCAACGAATTAAGAGCGAAACATGAACGAAATAGATGTAAATACTGGAACATTCATAGCGGAGGCGCCACGAAGTAAAAAAACATCTATTTGTAGAAACTGAAATAAAATAACTATTTCATTATCACATTAAATAACTTATAGATTATTGTAATATAATTCATTATTCATATTTAACGTTGAAATATAAAATATTATATAGTATTCTGTAATAGTAATATTATATCAATCATTAAAGTTGGTAGCATTGATAGTTGGACCGTTCTAATCGATCTATTTGCTGTGTCGAGATAGAGACCCTGTAGAAGTCAGTAACTAGCCATTCGGCCCGCGGTCATTGGATTTCCCATAAATCTTTCTTTTTGAATTTATAATAATTTTTTGGTGTAACCTATTCTATATTAATATAAATTTTTTAATTATCATTAAATATGGTTCATTTTTTTCTGTATTTGATGCAATTAATTATTTCATAATTATTTCAATGTTTGAATCATTCGCGCGCAAAATCGAGTTCCGGTCCCCCAGCAATGTACATGGCGCATCCCTTCTACAGGATCCCTATGCCGAGAGAACTATAGGAGACATCTTGTGGCTGCACTGCTCGCCGAGTATTGATTCTCGTCGCCAGGCGCGTTCCGATCGAGATGACTAAGGCGCCACCATTGGGAGCATGCGCACATGAGCACATGCGCACTACCAGCAACGAGACGGCCATTCGCCCGTCAGCCGTCATAACAGGAATGTATGTGGTCGGTCAGTCTCAAGTCTATTTTCATAACGCGTTTTCTTTATCATAATTGTTGTTTTATCTAAATTATATAATAAATATACATGTATGATAAGTGTTGTGACAAGTGTTTTGACAAGTGTTGACAAGTTTTTTACACGTGATGTGGCATCTATACATTCTGTATGTAAACCATACATAGAAATATTTTTTGTTCTCATGAAGTAAGGCTGTTGCATTTGCAATTTTTATATAAAATGAAATCCTCATAATTATTTCATTCTTATATTAATCTATATCAATATATAAAAAGACAGTTTATTTTTTCCATCGTTCGAAAAAATTTCCGTACAGAAATTACTAAATTAATTTTTAAAAATTTATTAAATCAATAGTTTAGATTTTTCATTACAAAGTATCATTACAGATATATTATAAGCAGAAAATAATAAATTCATACTTTAATACTATTAATCAATTTATTTTTAATTTGTACATTTTTTAATACGCTTACATTCATAGTTGTAAATACAGGTATGTTCTTAAAACATATTTTTCTTTCTTACTTAGATGCATATACTTAATATCTGTTTCTATTCTTTGTATTTCTAAAATACAAGTAAAGATATAAGAAAATTATCTTAAGAAAAGTATAATATATATAGAAAGAAAAATGAAATATATGGAAAATTGTTTACTTATTTAATTTTTTTATATTTTTTTTACTAGCGTTTATTCATTACTTACACTTAATAATTTTTATTATATACTCCAGTTCACTGCTTGATTATAATTTATTTTTCTTTCTATGCAATTTGATTTCAATTCATAGTATTCATTTGCTACTTTCGTATTACAAATTTTCCAAATAAAACAGTTATGTACAAAATACTACAGTTATATGTGGTGTTCATTATGTGCTTTGGGCAAATACAGTTTGAATAGATATTCATTAAGCTAATAATAGTATTGTATGTATTATGTAAATGATTCGTATAATATCAATTTCTATTACGGTATGATTTTTTCATAGGACTAAAAAACTTAAACTACACGAAAAAAAGAATAAAGTGTTGTTAAGTTAAATAGTAAAAATCACGTACAAAGATGAAATATGAATTATTATGTCTTTTGTTATATAATTAATTCAATTTTCACACTCACACTTATGAATTCAAGGTTAAATCACGCATACAGCTGATTTATAAAAATTTAGATGGCAGATTTTTTTCATTTTTTTTTTTTTTTTATATATATACAATTGACGTGCTCGACGATGCATAATGTTTAAATTACATTACTAATTGTATATAACTATAATATACATAATTTCATTGGTAATGTAAAAGCCAGTTAATCGATTTTTTTTATTTATTATGTTTATTATGTTATATATATATATATATATATATAACTTAATAAATATATGATTTATACACATATGCCATTTTTAGAAAACAATGTTAATATGTTACATGTACAAAAATCAAAAATTATTGTAATAATTATGTACCAAGAAAGAAACTTTATGCAAAGAATACCAAGTTAATTAGCTACTACATTAAAAAAAACATAAAGTGCGGTGTATAAGTATAAAAATATAAAGATTATATAACATATTATTATTGCATCAATTATCGCATATTGCGTCAAAAATTTAATACTTTTGTAATATACCTTTCTTTTTACAGTATTTTTAGATTTAAATGATATTAAAATATAATTTTCTTTAATGAAAACTTTTGACATATAGTGAATTCTGGCACCTCTTTTTTTTTTTACAAAAAAAAAAGCACTGTATAGAGATATATGTAAAATGAAATACAAATGTTAATCAAAATTATTTATATATTATCACCTGGCACTTTATGGTAGATCAAATTTCCATTTAATATATTGAAGAATTTATTTTTTAAATAAAAATCAATAGTTTCCATAGAAAAAAAAGTAATAATAATAATAATAAATAAGTTTTACATTTGTTATTATTTTAATCACTAAACATTTGATTAATTATATATCAGTCGTTTAGTATAACAAGAATTTTTCCTATATTTTGCCATTTTTATGCAAAATTTTTATGAAATTGAATTTTTATCCACTGACTTTCACATGTGAAAAGTTAAATTCTAATATTATAGAGTTGTTCTCTAATAATGTTGAACACAATCATACTTTATTATGAAATTGTCCCAATGTGTATTTTATGTATATCATTATTAATAACAATATCCATTTTATTTCTTCTCTTTGTCGCTTTCCATAATTTCTTTTCTATTAGAAATTTTATTGTCACATTTTCTATTATCCTTTTCAATTTCTTCTTTTACAACACTTTTACTATCACCCCATCGTGTATCAATTTTGCATTTATTTTCTATCTCAGAGCCATTAACTTCAGCTACAATTTTTTCATCTTGTATTTCTACAACTTCTACCTTTTTGTTGTCACCCTGCATCATTTTAGAAGCTATATGATACATATTTTTTACTGCAGTTAAATAACTATTACATTCAGTCTGTAAAAAAAATGATAAATATTATTAAATAATATATACGTAGGTTGGAACTTAAATAGTGGCAACTATTTATTCACAACCGATACAAAAGAGTTATATGTTTGCTGCTGTTACTGTCCTTTAAAGTAGTCACCAGCGTTGTGTATATAATACTATTTCATTTGTTTAAATTATTCAATTTAAAAATAACTTACCGATACTTTCTTAAGTTTTTCATCTGTACATCTTAATTTATCTTTGTAAATCTTTAAATCTTCGGATAAACCTTTTAAATTGTTTCCTTGTTTTGCTGATTTTTCATTAACAATTCCTAATTCATTTTGCAATTCTATCATACGATTTTCAGTATCTACACGTGCTTTTTCAGATCTTTTTAATTGACCAATTAATTTCTCAACGTCTAATAAAGAACCTTTGTATAAAACAAATCCTTCTGGTATCGATTCTTCTTCAGTTATTCCTGTTGATTTATCATCTCTTCTAGCACGTTTAGAAGGTGGTCCACTTGATACAAACACAGGTAATAATTTTTTGTTACCTAAAAACAAAATAATTCTTTTAATACAAACTGCAATATATTAAACACAAAATAGTTTAAAAGATAATTAAAATTACCAAGAGCCAATGAACGTAATAAATCTTCTTCATTCTGAGTCTTTCCATTGTCACTTTTATCTGCATCTTTTTCATCTTTTCCATTATCATCTTTAGCTTTATCAGTTAATTTTCGATAATGCAAGGAATCTCTGGTAACCACTTTCTGTACTAATTTACGTACTTGTGCTCGTGACAAATTCAATCCCAATGTATAAATAAGTTCTTCAATATCTTTATCAAATATGTATCCACAATGTGTTTGATCAAAATATACAAAAGATAAAAGTAAATATGGATCATATGTGTAGAGTTTTGTTTTTCTCTTTTTTCCATCTTTGTCTTTATCTTTTTTACCATCTTTAACCGAATCGTCATCCTACAAAAGATAATTCTTATATTATTATGAATAAAGATTAAGATAACAAATCAATGAATCAGAAAGTGTTAAAAAATACCTCAGATTCCTCGAAATCATCATCATCTTCATCATCATTCTTTTCTTTGTCTCGATCTTTATCATCAGTTTTATTCTTTGCTTCTTTATCATCTTTTTTATCTTTACTACCTTCCCTTTTTTTGTCATCTCTCCTTTCCTCTTTCTTATTATTACATTTTCTATCATCTTCACGTCTTCTATCATCTTTTTTCTCATCCCTTTTATCATCCTTTTTATCCTTTTTTTTATCTTCATCTTTTTCTTTAGGTCTTTCAGGCAAGTTGCATAATGATCGATATATGCGAAAACCAAAATCACGCATTAACATTTCATTAAATAATTCGGCAAATAAAGACACTTCGAACGAATGTTCCTAGAAAAATATAAATTATTTCAAATTAATTAAAAAATAATATATCAAAAGTATAAATATGATTTTAATTCACAGTTAACATGTAATTTTATATTAATTTTGTCTACTTTTTAGTTTGTAGAATTAATTGATTTAATAACACTAGATATAACCAGACCAGTCATTTTGACTGGTCGGGCCATTTTAATTCAAAATTTCTACTTCATGTAACATTTGATTTCTATAAATAATTAAGCGTTTTGTTATTTAAAAATGTTTATATAAATCCATCTATTAAAATTATTATTGTTAAACATTTTTTGTTATTTTTTAAGAATAAATAAAGACTGAAAGCCTCAAAAAGCATTTTTTTGTATAAACCAGTCATTTTGACTAGTGTGGTAGAAATAAAAAATGGTTATATATCTAGTGTTAATAAATAAAGGACTTATATGTACCTTCGTGTCTTCTGGTCTGTAGTCGAGTAAAACACTCAATGACATAACTGTACAATCAAATTTTCCATTTTTTGCTGATCTAGATGGATGAACAATAATGTGAGAAGATTCTGGTAGTGTATATCTTTTCTCAAGTATGGCTCGTTCACGTTCGTATAGTTTTCTTTTATCTTCGTCATGCTGTAAATTAACGTACATACTAACACTTAAATATCATTCAATATTAATTATATTATGTAGTATTATTTATATATCTATCTTAATCTTAAATACTTCCAATATATTATGTGTATATATATGCATATATATATATATACACATTATTTATGTTCGACCTTTACATCTTTATTTTCCTTGAATTTCTTTTCGTCATCCTCTTTTGGAGGTGGTGATGTATCTTCATTATCTTCTACGTCATCTTGGCGGCCTTCTTCTTTAGCCTGTTCTAATTTGATGGCTTTTAAAAGACGTGCAAGCAATTGCGATTTTAGCCCCTTAGAGCTTAAATTTCGTGCAACCAATTCTTGACGTAAATCATTCACCTTTATCAAGTAATATAAATACATATAAATATATGTATATATATATATATTAATGAGTAAATATTAACACATTGTGGACTGATCATCTTTTCGTTAAACTTACTACAGTAATCAAGTGTTGACCACTAGAGTCAAAAAATACGTATTAATAGCATGTTTAATTTTCAAGACAAATATTCCTAAAAATCACCTACTAAATGATACTATTATATATTTCATCAGTGGTCCACAATATGTTAAGTATAATAATAATTTTATAAAATAATAACACATACATTCATAGATTTTGGGTCCAACTGAGAATAATGGGTTGGATCTTTCTTTTCTGGTGCCATTTCATCCTGAAAACAGAAAAACTTGATTAGCTTGCAGAAGTAAAAAAGATTAATAGGAATCTACAAAACAGAAGCAGCCCCTATAACGAAACGAAACCACTCCCTCTTCATTCTTTCGCCATTCTTCTCTTTAATCATTCTCTCACATAGTAATGATACACCTTTCTTCATTCACGATGTCCCTCAAGTATGACTTAAATAACTGCTAAATTCTCATAGTGTCCTGGCTCTGGTGTCTGTGTCGTTGATAGGTTATGGATATTACCAGTAATGTAGTAGTATATAACGATGAGCAAATGAAATGAATGAATAATTTATCAATGATAGAGGTGAAGGTGGTATCAGGAATGGGAATGGCTCAGCTGTGCTCTTCTCCGAGCTAGGCTTGCTTGCGTCTCTTGTTAATGCAATGAAACTGCCAATGGCTAAGGGAGAATTTGCAATATATTACCCATCGATCATTTTTACACCTGATATCTAATATAATTATTTGATAATGATAAAATTTTAAGAGAACTACTACAAACTGTTATGTGCTACTAATTCTATTTAAAAATTGACTCCTAAATTAATATTATAGTTAAATAATATCTTTGTTTATGGATATATTTTACTATGAACAACAATACCAAATGTTAATAAGGAACTAAACTAAAAAGTATTATAACGTAAAACTACTAACATCTTAATATATTCCCTTTTTTGATGTATAAAATTTATCTCTATGATAAATCTCTTGCTGAATAAAGCTAATTGCTTAAAAAAATTCCTAAGTAGAGAAAGTAATAGTAAAGAAAAAAAATTTTAATATAAGTTGGATCGATGGGCAATTATCGCCTACTGAAAATTCAGTTTAGTAGTAGGAAACAGCTGCATGTATACATAATAAGGTAATAAAAAGGTAAAAATATTATGGGATGATGTTGGCAGTGCCTTTTGATCAGCGACGGCAGCCTCATCAGTGTCATTGGCAGCATCCAAATCGTCGGGGTTAGAGGCAGCACGCAGCAATTTTCGTTCCAGTTGTTTCTTATAGTTGAGTTGTAGCCCATCCCACTCCAATCTGGTAGGCACACAGCTCCATACATCTGGGAGAAATAGTATCACGGTTTCAACGCGCGAGGGCACCACTCGCCCTGACTTGTGGGTCGTTTCTGCACGTCTGTAGTAGAGTTCCAGGAAGCGATACCTGTGCCGCAAGGAAAAACAATACCCAAACGTCAACTCAGATTAATGCTGCTTAGCCTTGCCTTATATGCTAAGTGATCGTTCGCTTGTTCGTTAAGCCCACGCACTGCATACAAAGCCACGCACAGCGTACAACGTAGACCATTTTGAGAAAGCACAAATGAGTAGATTCACAACAGTAATTGAACAATAGTGATGATTTGTCTGCCGCGACTGCTCGTATTTCATCGTTGTGGTGCTTGAAACAGGATCCAGTGCACAGCAATCTTCGTTGGTTGGTCGTGCATAAAATAAATACGTACCTCCTATGTAGAGATTTAGCTACAATCTTAGTTTATCAAGTGAGAAACTTATTAAAATCTACATTTCCTTTCTTTTTTTTTGTTTCAATCACGAACGGTATACCCTGTCGTAGACGCATCTTAATGCTACGCCATGCTATTTAAACTTTAGTAGCTTGTCTCTCAAGAAAACTATGTACAATGTAATTTTGCGAACTATACAAGTTTGAGGTCATAAGAATGCAACATGACACTGATTATTAAAAGAAATTTCAATCGAAATTTACCATAATAATGGCTTATGAAAATTCAATAATTGAATTTTTGAATGGTGCATTATAACGGGCAGAAAAATTTGTAAACATCACATTGCTCAACGAGGGAGCTTTGATTTAAACAACAACAAAAAATGAATAAAAAAAAATAAAAGTTGAAGAAAAAATAGAATGAAAAAAAAAAAAAATCTGTAATTGTAATTTAAACGTACGTTACATAAAAGAATACCAATATTTGCAAAATCGTACCACTGAGTGCAGCTGGACAAATCTATCCCTGTAAGTGCTTTACAGGTTCTGACAGCCGTTCTGATCAATACCGAAGGATCCTTTTCGGGATTTGGCCCATCCAAGGAAGGACTCCATGGTCCACCAATAGCCATTGTTTCATTTTTACCTCGTAAGCCTACTAAAAAGTTTATAAGGCGTGTGGGATGTATATAGTCACGATCTGGGTCTCTGTCCTCTGAGACTCCGCAACATCTTTTATAAATTTCTTCCATGGCAGGCATTGATATCAGCATAACCTAAGTTAATAAAATATAAGAAAAATGAACTGTTAATTAATTCATTTGTATAATTTAACGAACCTTTGCAGAAAAGAGGTAATCGGCATCAGAAGGCTCTAGTACTGCAGTATTTTCTACATATGGATCTACATCCTTGTGCATAACATGAAAAGAGCAAGGTTTGTTTAAAGTGAATGGCATATGTGGTGGGAAAGCATCAACCCATCTGAAGTTAGTCGAAAAGAAATCACTAGGAATATACATATTTTGATAGCGTCTTCTTATTTCAAGAACATCGGCTTCAGGTCTGTAAATAATATCAAATAATATCACTTAAGATTAATCATAATTATAAACTCGTTAATGTTGAAAATGACAACGTAAAGATTACTAACAAATCAAGAGCGATTTTTGGTATTTGAACCATATATCGTGGCACTACCCTGGTACGTCTACGAGGTCTAGGAGATTTACTTCTTCTAGTTCTTGATGGACTACGTTCTTCTTTTTTTTCACGTTCTCTAATTCTTTCTTCTCGACGTCGTTTTCTTTCAATCTCTTCCTCTTCATTCCTACGTTCACGCGGTGATCTCTCCCTAACTCTCCCAACTTTATTACGGTTACTAGCTATATTTGTATTTGTTGTAGTAGTTGAAAACCTTTTAATCATAAAATTATTTTTCAAAATTTAAATACAGAAAAACTATTATTAAATATGGTCAATGGTATAGTTTTTTCAATGTTTCTGACAAATTTTAATTATTAAATCAATCTTACCTATTATTTGTATTTTCTGTAGGAGGAGGTACAGCGTTATAAGTTCCTGATGGCCGATTAGCTTGTTGTTGTTGTCGATTACCTTGATTTGTCTGTTGTGTATTAGTATTGTTATTATTATTTACCATAGGTAATACTTGTATTCTTGTAGCATTCCATTTAAATGGCATGGAAGGATTGTAAGATGCTTCTACGAGTACACGATCTCCTACTATTGGATTAGAACCTTTTACGCAAGCACTGAAATACAAATGATTAGAAGTGAATTTAACAAATTAACAACATGGCTGTATTTTAATGTTTCAACACTGAACAGATTAAATATTCTTGCAATTTTCTCCATTAAATAATACAAATTGAAATTATATGATTTACCTGGAACATTTATAATTGATCAGTTCCATTTTACTCACCTTGTTTGAAAGAATACATCTTCATCAACAAAACCAAAATTATCATGTACTTTAGTAACTGTTCCTGTAAAGACTCTTTGTTTTGGTGATGATGAAGGTACATTTTGTTGTACTTGTTGAGGTACACCAGCTACAGATTGTTGAAATGCATTTGTATTTAAAGCTCTTGGAGTCGGATAAGAAACAGTAGCAACTTGTGGATACAATTGTCCAGCTATTCCAGATGGTAAATTAGTACCAAGAGTAGCCATTGAAGCCATTGTTATATTAGGCTGTAGAAAAAGAAAAAACAATTATAAATTTAATGTTGTTAATTGATAATAATATAACATGTTTCATTGACCTGTTGTAAACCCAAGCTTTGTTGATAGACTTGTTGTGTTTGTTGTTGATATTGAACCATAGGTTGTCCCCCAATAGTACCCATTGCTTGACCTAACATTTGCTGTTGAATATTTTGAATTCCTTGTCCTATAAATGCAAATACAAAAAAATCAAATATAATATAAATTATATAATCAAATGACTAATGTATTTTCTACTTAATGAAACAAAGTACAAGTTGTACAATTAAATACAGTGCTGTATACTATCAAAATTAAAGTAGTATTTAATTAATGCAAGAGGTATCAAGAATAAGCTTTAAAAATAGAATATTATTATTATTGTAATAAAATAATGATTCTATTTATTTGTATAGATTTTAACATTATTTCATACATCGGCCGCCCACTCGTGTACACGTCACACACACAAGTGCGCTCGCGCGCACACACACACACAATGCATGTAAATCCAGAATAATTATTTCCAAATATTAATAGAATATACAGCATATCAATAAAATGACATTATCTTATTTATAAATATACATGATTTATTCATTATATTATATTGTAAGTAATATATAATGAAAAAAGTTTTGTTCAACTTATATAAATTTTAACACAAATTTGGCAACATTGTTTTCTGCACACGGAACGACATGCAACTTTTCCATTTAATATTAATACGTAATATTGTCTTACCAGCATTACGAACCCAAGGTGGATTCTTTCCACCACCAAATGGTGAAAGATTACTCATTTCTTTCTAATTATTGTTTTACTTTACTTCTATAAATCCTCTAATGAACCGTATTCTCGATTGAGCGTCCTTCACACGGGCGCCATATTTTTGGATATTACAAGCATAGAATAATAATCTTACAAGACTTCAAATCACACTTTGTATTAATGTTATCAAATCCAGCAAATAAAAAACAAATTCGAATGGTAATAAAGATCTAGTTTTATTTAATCAATGTTAACTAATTATTTTAAAGTTTTTTACCGTTAATAACACAAAATTACCTATAAAGTATAGTTCTATACTAATAACAATAGGTGGCGCCATCTTCGACGTTCAAGAACCTTACTAAGGGTAAGAATAGGGATGCCAATATGATTGATATTTTTACAGACGGTTCAAAAATTCTTGAAAACGCAAATATTCAGTTGGATTCTCAGTGTGGAGTAAAACTGATTTGTACAATGTATCTAATAAAATTCCAAATCTGGCTTCTATTTTTACTACAGAGACTTTGGCCTTAATTAAATGTGTAGAAATTATTAACCGAAGTGAAGACAATAATTTTAGGATTTTCACTGATTTGGAAAGTGCTTTGAAATCCCTAAATAGCAAAAATTCAAATAATATATCTTCACTAGTTATACAATTAAGATATAATTTATCTTATAGTAAAGTCTTAGGAAAAAACATACAATTAATCTGGATTCCATCCCATAAGGGGATAGCTGGAAATGAAATGGCTGATCAACACTCTAAGTCTGCAGTCAGTAACGGCAAATTGGTAAACATAGAAATACCTTATACTGATATATTTAACGTGTACAAACTAAGTTGTGATATAGAGAATAGTCAACAAATAACTACTCTAGGAGAAAGTAAAGGTGTATTTTACTTTAAATATTATTATAAAAACCATAAAAGACCATGGTTTAAAGATTTTCCAAATTTATCGAGAAAATCTATTGTCGTTATAAATCGCTTGAGGTGCAATCATACGTGTTTAAACAGTAGCTTTTATAAATTACATATAGTTGACAGTGACTTATGTAAATGTGGAAAGGAGCCTGACACAATTAATCATATATTTTGGCAATGCGAAATATATGAACAACAGCGAAAAATTATGTTAAAAGAATTGAAAAATATTAAAATGTATGGTCCTTATTCCATCACTCCTTTTCTTTCAACCATGAATAAAAAGGTAATAAATATCCTGTCGAATTTTATCTCGAAAATTTATGTTAATATTCAGTAATTATTGTAGGGAAATAGTCTAACTTAGCAGCATTCGAATTTAGTGCGTAAATATTATATGGTAACTATGTCTTATTTTATACTTTTGTAATTTGATTTTGTACACGCCTCCGTAGAGAGCGCTTCTGTATGGCAAAATGGCCATATGCCTGTAAAAGTTTGAAGCCAATAAAAAAACTACTATACTATTGTGGTTTTCCAATTACAGAGCATAATGCGACTCAGTAGCAGTGCTGTCAGATCGTGGGTAAATCTTACCCTCTCCCTGTGCCACTGGGATTGCACACAATGAAAGTTTTCCATGTCCGTGTGTTTGGGATGTCGAAAGAAATCGAGTGTAACCGAAGTTGGCGGGCACGCCGGAGTGGCACACTATGAAAGCGACTCGTGTCGTCCGAACACATGGACACGAGTCGCTTTCATAGTGTGCCACTTCGTGGCCAACTGCCAACTTCGGTTACACTCGGCTTTCATCGACATCCCAAACACACGGACATGGAAAACTTTCATTGTGTGCAATCCCAGTGGCACAGGGAGAGGGTAAGATTTACCCACGATCTGACAGCACTGCTCAGTAGCGCACAATGCCGAATTGTGCTAGTGCTTAATTGGAACGTGAATTAGTTTTCAAGTGCACTAAGTTCAGTGTTGAAAAAAAAATATTCATAGACTTAGCAACCTCATTAATGTATAAATAAAGTGGTATATAATAATAATGATTCGATCAAGCCATTGCAATGTTGACAAAAGTATATTTCTGTAAAATAAATTTATTTTTAGTTTTGAATTTTAAAATGAAATTGTATTCACATTTTATGTGTAAAATATAAAAAAAAATAGTCGATGTTTATACCTTCATCTATACTTATATTTATTTTTTAATACAGTCTGAATAAACTTTTTATTATTTCCAAAAAACTACGACGAGAAAAAAGCTTTAAGAATTTTTTCAACAATAAACAATACTACTAACGATAATATAAATAAAATTTCGATCAATGCCAACTTAAAGAAAAAACACTTGGTTATTTTCTGCTACTGAGTTGGTATCGATTGCACGCATCACGCGAAAGCAGCACTTTTGAGAGTGCTCGATTGTGCGAAGCGTTGCTCTAGTTGAAACATTCAACGTTGAGCATTATGCCGCATAAAGCGCTTTAGTGCTGTAATTGGAAAACCACATATACTACCTTACTAAGATGCACGTTGTGTGTGTTTCTATGACGTTTCTATACTAAAAACAATTCTCTGAATTGATAGTTCTTTGTACAGAGCCTGTGGCTCTCTGTGATTCGCGGATCCACGGAGGGTAGATACCAGGAGTCCGAACGTAATGTTGAAAGAATGGTATCAATTTAGGGGACAAGATATTTTGTCGGTAGGGCGCGCTGCTATTCACAGAGTACTCGTTTAAATACTTACGCGGGAAGTCTTGTTGCTATTGACAGCTCTGAATAAAAATATTTTAAGAAACGTGGAATTAATATTATTTAAAAACTACACAAATGTAATAATCAATTATTTGTAAACATAAAATTTTTAATATTATTTTGAGGTTACTCACTTTTGGTGCTTTGAATAAAGCCACTTTTCCTAAATTCTCACTTGCCTTTCGGCCACTAAGGCAACCATAAACGGCACAATACTTTCCCATTTTTTAATAAAAATAATTCTAAAAAATAAATTAATATTTTATATTTAATTTACGTGTAATAATAATAATAGTATCGGTACGTTCTAGAGACCCTGTAGGAGGGACGCGTCATATGGATTACAAGGCTAAAAAAGTGAGGGGACAGCTTCCGTTGCATCGCGCAGCCATGTTTATCTTTAGTATGTATTAACGGCTGTGGTTAGTTTAAGTTTGGAATACTAATAGTTTTTATTGTGATATTTATGTTTAATTATTTTGTTTTTTTTAGTAGTTTTCTATAAGTGTAAGTTTAATTTACTCATTTAATAATTACAAGTATAAATGTACAAATCTAACCTATAACTTATCGTTTGTTTACAGACTTATTGTTTGTGATAAATAATCATGGTTCGACAGTGTATTCTTAACTACTAATATAAATTAATATTATTATTATTTATTTATATTAATTATTAATATAAATTTTTAATTATCATTAAATATAGTTTATTTTTTCTGTATTTGATGCAATTCATTATTTCATAATTATTTCAATGTTTGAATATTTCGCGCGCAATCACGTGACTACACGAGTTCCTGTCCCCCAGCAATCTACATGGCGCGTCCCTCCTATAGGGTCTCTAGTACGTTCTGAATACTTGCGCAGCCAGTGGCAAAAAAGAGAACTATGATCTGGGTCAAGAAATGACTACCACATAAAATGTGAAGAATTCTATATTGTTCCAACTCCTGGTATCTATCCTCCGTGCGCGGATCAACAGTAGAAGCAAATTGTAAACCAGCTGATTTGAGAGTCTTTTAGCATCTCTGTTATTATTTTGGCACAGATAGATTTCCAAATACTCAGGTGAATATATATTTATATATAGATACATATATATGTATAGATATACATAGATTGAGTTTGATAAACATCGTATCTATTTCTTTATCTGTTTCTTTCTTTCTTTGCGTGAAAAGCATTTCAACATTGCAAAACATTTAGATACAATATGACGTCGGTAGATTCTGGCGTTGAGACTGGAAACGATTCAAATGATAGTTTAATTGTACAACATGAGGTCCTTGGTAGCCAGATCACTTGTAATACTTCTACAGCCGTTACGAGTATAATTAGCAATCAAAATCAAGGACAAGAATACGAACAGAATATTACTCGATTAAGTAACCCATCTTGGCCAATGGATCTGAATTTACCTATAACTCCATTTTATTCAGCAATTCCAAATTGTAATTATAATTGTATTAATATAAGTCCAAATTCAGGTGCTAGTACATCGGGAGAACTCGTTGTATATCCCTCACAGGTAAAGGTTTTTTCATATTATTCAGAACAATGAAGTTAGATAATGTTGAACCATTTTCACTTTGTATTCATTGTGTAATATATTTATATTTTTAGGGATTTTGTGCTCCCCCCTCAAGTAAATTTTTTTCTGCAACAAGAGATGTCAAAAGTATCAAAATTATACCAAGAAAGATGAGATCTCTACATTATTTCCGTACTGATCCTTTTGGTTGGAAAGACTTTCGAGAGAAATTTATGGAACGTAAAATGCGACTTGCTGCATACACAAACAATGTTGAATTAATGAAAAGAGTGTTAATGGCTGGTGTTTCACCAGATAATCGTGATGAACAAGGACGTACACCTCTTCACTTAGCCTCATGCAGGTAAATAATATTTAACATCAAACAAACAAAATAATATATAATATTAATTATTGAATACTTCTATATACAGAGGCTTTGAACAAATAGTAAGTTTATTGTTGGAACATGGTGCAGATCCTAATAAACGTGACATCGTAGGTAATACTCCACTTCATTTAGCAGCAGTTGCAAGTAATATATCAGTAGTGACCTTGCTTTTAAAGGCAGGAACAAATGTACACTCATTAGATAAGTATGGTTGTAGTCCGTTACGAATAGCGCAGAAAAAATTAAGAATGATGCAAGATTATAGTAAACCTCTTCGAGAAGATATGGTTAAGATTAAAGAAGAAGTACATAATATAATTAATATGTTAATGGCATATGTACAAAAACAGAAAGATATGGCTGATCAAGTTGAAGCACTTAGTGGCTTTTGCTCTCGTCTTTCGCTATCAAATACATCTGATCAAGTACAGGATGGTGTTAAAGATTTACTGGCTAATATAGATTCTCTTAACATTACAAATTAACTACTTGTATTAATATACTATGAATTTTATCCCTCATATGTTATACATAGTATATCAATACAGTAGAAATACTAAACATTTTATAAACAAAATAAGTTATGAGAAAACAATAGCTATAGTTGTTTGCTATGTTTAGTATATCGAAAAACTCATCTTATTTTTTTTTTCTTTCTCCATTATAATCTTCATTTTAATCCTTGTAATTTTAAAGTCCTGGTCTGTCAATTATGAGAAATTTCAATTATAAATAACTTATTACATCTTTAACATTCATATTTTAATTCTCTATTGCTTCATTGTTGTAAAAATAAAAATTGGAGGATTTTGTAGATGTTATACGATCAATAGAGAATTCTTTTATAAACAATCCGATCGAAAATATTTATTTTTTTTTTTTTATAATTTATACTTGTTTTTCTTATCATGTTCTTTTTTTTTATAGAAGTAAATAATTTACGCAATTTTTATCAAAGTAAAAGAAATCAAAGCATAAATGAAGGAATCTGCGTATATTGTATTATTCATTATAATATTGTAAGATTTTAGTTATATTAATCTTCTATTCAATTTGACAAAACCAGGCACTTAATAAAGATAATATATTATTCGATTTTTTTTTTTTGTAAAGAAACGTTTGTAATTAACTAGGGTAAAAGGTTAATTACCTTTTAAATATGCTATATGTTGTTTATAATATATTTTAGAAGAACATTTACAAAATATACTTATAAAGAAACGTTATATACATTATACTTGTTTTGCTATTTAAGATTAGAGCTTAAGGTCGTAATTTTCACCTTTTCAAAGATACACATATTTCAATATTTTCTACCTAAATATAAGCTTGTAAATAACCGGAGTAATATAATGTTTTACGTGTGTATATATTGATCGTATTAACATAAAACAACTTTATTAAACTACAACTTATAATACAAAAATATATATACAGTAAACTCTCGTACAACGTTCTATATAATAAAATACGTAAATTTTTATATTATTCAAAAATAAAATTTTCATTAATTAAACATTGTTGTTTAAAAAACAAATTTTTCATAGAATGAATAACATATTGATCATGTTATACGAGAATTTACTTTATATAGATACATCTTTAAATAGCACATTTAGAAAGTTTTAAAATTTATATGTTATAACTTTTGAATAAAGCTTTAAATTATCTATGTTCATATAACATATGTTTTTCTTATATTTTTTAGTATAGAATGCGCTCATATTGGTACGAACAAATTTCAAACACCCTATGTATATGTGGGAAAATAAAAATTAATAAGGTTATACTGCTATTTTTATTTTATAATGTTTTCAATTAAGAGATGGAAACAATTTATTAAACATAAACATAAAATACAAATGGAAAATATAACATTTTATTTATAGGAAGAATATGAATCTGATAAAATTAATTTTATTGATTAAATAAACATATTATATTTTCATATTGCAGTGTAATCTTAATTAATTAATTGAAATAATTATAAATATTAAGGATTTTACAGTGTAGAAAAGATATATATATATATATAAAAAGAACCCTTGTATGTAAAATAAATGATTTAGGAATAAATTATACAAAAAATATATATTTCTCTTTCAATGATAATGTATTATAGTTTTCATAAAGTTCAATTGAATTAGATTATATATTTTGAATTATTTATAAAACAGTAAATTACCTGGATTTATTTAGTTTACGATTGCCTAGCAATGTAATTAATCGCATAAAGTTATTAATTTTTTTATTAATATACTTGATTATCTCTCATTACAACTAATCTTTAGTAATGAGGTAGAAATAATTAACACGATATTATATTCTTTTCATATTATATATACTACATTAATAGGAAGTTTATTTAAAAATCACTATATCTCTCCTTATTTTATATAACGTTTTAAAAAAATTGAAATTGAAACTCGTAAGTAATAATTTATTTCTTAAATTATTTCAAATTCTATACCTTTAAATGTATATGTATAGTGATATAATATGTAGTACATAGTTTTAACATGTAAATGTGTAAAACTTGTACCTCTTGTAAAAATCTAAAAATACCTTTTACCATTACAACAAATAAAGGCAACATGCAAGTTTTCTTTTATTTATTATAAGTTAGAATTTTTTTCAAAACTTCTTTGCATTATAATGATTAATTATTTGTCAACAATTTTATTGGCACCATATTATCTTAATGCAAAATTACATCATCCTAAAAAATGTGGGATGAGTAAATGGCATAAAAGAGTTTACAAAAAAAAGAAGATGACACAATTGTCAATTATTATCGTTGTTCTTGCAATTCTTTTAAACGGTGTTAATTTTTTTTTTTTTTTTTTAGAAAAAATTCTTAATTTTATATATATATCATATAACACATATATAAAATCACATACAATTGTGTTTCATTCTAATACAGAGAGCAATAAAAAAAAAAGAGAATAGAACATCAATTTTTGATATATCTGAGGAAAGAACTTAATTAATAAAATTATTTAACAATATGATAAATATATAGAATATATATATATATATATGAAATAACATTATTGGTTTCAATAGATATCAAAGATTCTGTGCCATTAGTAACTACATTTTACTGTACAAATTTGTAACTTTTCTATCATTTAATTCTTTTTCACAGACTGTCTCTTTTTGAAAGATTTTCAGTGATATAGAATATCGAAAGAGCACCTTATATAATATTTTATGTATATACTTTTCAGATCTCGAGAAAATTTCCTCCTATAATATACAATTTTGCATGCTAGCCATGTCACACTTTTGAATATTTTCATTTGATAAGTTGACAATAACACATATGATACAATATGCTAGCATAATCGAATATATTATAATAAATTATGATTAAGCGAATAATTTTTTTATAATATTGATTTAAAAATCTTTTTTTTCGTATACTATTATTATAACATATCTATATTCTTTCATAGCTTTCAAAAAAAAAAACATTTCTTAAAATATCCCATCTGTTAAAGTTATTATTTAAATACTGATTTTTTATATATTTAGTATAAGCTATAAATAAATTTTATTATTATATAGAAAAATTTTCATATTAAAAATCAGACGACGAATTTAAAAAAACACAACAACAAAAAAGAAAATATAGAAAATTGATATATAATTCATAACGACGAAGCTACTGAAATAGTTTTTAAACGATATTAACAGTAATAAATTGTTATAGATTACAATTTTAAGGTACTAAAATATTATATCCTACACTTTCCATATGCAAATTTGAAAATACTTATTAATTAATGATATGATAGTGTGTGATTTATAACAAATTTATTCACTATAACTTTGAGTCTATAATTTAAGGATTGTACTATTTGATTGATTCTGCTGATAATAATCACCCTTGTCAAGGTGTCATTACTGTTGCTAAAGAAGGAAATATTTCAGCTTGTAATGGACCATAATCAACTTCTTCGCCATCTACCGTTAAGTGACCATTTGTTCCATCTGCTGGTTCTATTCTAAAAGCCTTGACAGGTATCATGTTAACACCAGAGCAATTTACATGAGTCCCAGAACTTAAACCTAATAAGAACTGACAAATAAAAAAATTCATTTTTTATTTTATCATGTAATAAAATACATATACATACTGTAAATGATAAAAAAATATTTATAAACTTACCTGTAACAAGTTTGCTCTAGTAATACCAGCTTTAACTATTAAAAGCCATATAATACCATCAGCTAGTTTTGCACGAGGTGCAAAAAAATAATCTTGACCTAAATGAGATTGATACGCCGCATGTACCATTACAAATTCTCCTGTAAAAAATTGTCTCAATTCGTATAAAGTTTTTACTAAAATTAAAGAAAAATATGAAAATGTATAATAAGATATTTTTACCTTGATCTTGAACCCAAGAATCAGGTAATTGTGCAGTCAAAGCTGGAAGCGTTGAAGATGGACCATACATAACTTGACTTGTAGTTATATTTTCTACATCTATAAAATGATAAAACTTTATTTGTAAATTAACAACATAAAATGATAGTATAATATGAAAAAATGATATATACCAGGTCCCCTTATATCACCATCATCTATACTATGATAACTTGACACAGAACCAGTACTAAAGTATGTAGATTTTGCTGAAGTTGCAGAATAGAAACTGTCCAGCCTTTGTCGTCCCTCAATTTCAGTTTCAAGAGTTATATTATCAGTTAAAACTTCATCATCTCTGTAACCATTAAGTGGCAAATCTAATTCATTAGTACTATCGTCACAAGCATCATGGAAACTTTTTGATTCAACTATATTTCCATACCTGTCAAATATTCTCATTATAAAATTTAATTTTATAATATATTTTGAAATGAAGTAGGTAATTTTATATAAAATATTAGAAAAGTACCGATCTAATTCATCTCCATAACTTCTAGAATGTGTTATTTTTCCATCACTTGTACAATCTGTATGACAAACTTTACCATTGCCAACAACTTCAACTGGCAGTACTTTATCGCAAGGTAAATATGATATTTTGCCTTTATATGTTCTCAATCCTATTAAACGTGCTACACTCCAGATAGTAAATCTTTGTCCACCTATGGCACGAAGTCGTTCACTTTCAATATCAATGTCAGAGAGTAAACCCCATCCAACTGATAAGAATGAAAACAATATTTTGTTTCGTGTTTCAATGCGTACTATATCCATAGGAGCTTTCTTACATTTTACTACAGACAAGACACTAACTAATAAAGGATTGTAATCATATGGTTCCCTGAAAATATCAAAAAAGAACATTTATATATTATTTACAAGTACTTACAATATTGAAATATTATAAAGTGCAATAATATAAATCAAATAAATTTCTTAAAATGTTGTAGTTCCATTTATGGATGCTTTCAAATAGTGAAGAAGAGAAAGAAGAACCTACTGTTTAGAGTATGCAATAGATTTGGCCAGACCATTACCGGAACCACAGGGTATAACACCAAGGGGTAGTTCCTTAAGTGCCTTTTCCCAATCGGGTCTTTGAAAAAGGCCATTGACGACTTCAAAGACGATCCCGTCGCCACCAACTGTTAGCAAACCGCTCCATTGATAAATATCTTTGGTACGAACGAATTCACGAGCATAATTAGAACATTTTGTGATGTGAATGTCGTATGGTCTCTCAGCTTCAGATAATACAGGATGTATCCTTTTTTGGAAAATTTCTCTACCTCTTCCGGGTCCAGATTTTGGATTCAATAGAACTAAAAGTTTTCGATTCTCACCTGGACATGCTGTAACAAAAAAGAACATTGCATATATACTTTTGTTTATTCCAAGTTTTTATTATGCATCTATTTGTTTAATCAATATTATACGTTATTAATGAGAAATCGATAAATATAATCTATCGTATATTTGAATTATTAACATTAGATATACCAGACCAGTTATTTTGATTGGACAAGCCATTTTAATTCAAAATTTCGACTTCATGTAACATTTGATTTCTGTAATAATTAAGCGTTTTGTTATTTAAAAATGTCTACCAATCCATTTATCTATTAAAATTATTATTGTTAAATATATTTTTTTGTTATTTTTTAAGAGTAAATAAAGACTGGAAGTCTCAAAAAGCATTTTTTTGTATACACCAGTCATTTTGACTAGTGTGGTATATTGAAAATGGTGGTATATCTAATGTTAATATGTTAATTGTTTCTTTTTTTTACATCTATATTAAAATAAAGGTCTTTAATTTTTTTCTGTTTGAAAATATTATCACATATATCTAATATGCTAATAATATTGCGAAAAAACTAGGCATATATTTATTTAAAATAAAAAAAAACAGGAATAAAAAATAATATGAATACATAATATAAACTGAAACTTCGTCCAAGAATTGTGTCCAAGAAAAATGTACGATAATCGAAGTACACAGATGAAATAAATCAAAACTATAACCACAAGCCAGAAGAATAAATGAACGGGAAAGAAAAGAAATGATAAGTAGAGACATTGTTCCAAATATTCATTTCCGAATAATATAAAATATAAGTACCACAAATAAATAATAGAAATAATTCAAATGTCACAGATCCTTAGTTGTCTACAAGTACAGTGCCGATCAAAAGTATTGACAAATTTGTTTACATCAAATCTGTAAAAGTTAAGTATCATTCTTTATGTAATATTTGTCTTGTCAATTATTTTTCTCCAATTAAAAGTTTAAATACAGGAACAAAAATCAAGGTCATAATTTGAATGACTTCGAAGGACACATCTGATTATTATATCTTTTTTTTCGATAATTTGAAAGTTGCCAACATTTCTCTTGAATGGTATCGAATAAGTCAGAATTTTAATTTATAAAAATGATTTTTGTGATTGTCAAAACCTTATGTTATAATTCAAATTCAAGAAGTTTAAAAAATTAATCATTTTTGTCACAATTTTTAGAGAAAATTGTTCCCAAAAGATATTTATAATATTTCAATAACTTTGTTCGGCAAGGTTGAGTCAATAGAAATTACTACCTGAAATGACTCGTTATTTATTGACTTTATACAAAATTTTATTTCAAAAAAAAAAAAAAAAAGAAAGAGAAAAACAAACAAACGAGGAATAAATTGATACAAAAAAATATTAATATTAAATTCTTATACAATTCCTCGATTAAAATTAATTGGATTTTAAATATTTTTTTATTATAGTCAATAGATAACGTTTTATTTGAAGTGATAATTTTCATCGACTCACCCGGTATAGATTACGCAGTCTAAAGTTCGTAATGGCGGTTAATTAAACAAATAATTTATATTTTGCTCATCCTCGTGTAATTTTGTTAAATTTCCTTGAAAGATAGTATTCTATAAAATAAATTAATATTATTAATGAAATTTTTAGTTATTTTATTGATCGAAAAAAATCAAATTTTTTATAACAAAAAAAAAAAAACGATATCAAAACAAACAACTTCTTATCGAATTAGTTCTCACTAGTATTTCAGTATTTTATCATAAATATGTTTTTTTTTCTTGAGAAGGATTGATTAATTAATAAAATTAAAATAGTTTGATGGCACTGTGCATATCTAAGAATGTTCACGATGTAATGATGAGAACCTTACGTTCAATGAAGTTTCCAATTACGTCTGTTATAATTAACGGAAGCTAATTATCAATAATCTCTTTCAATCTTGTTTTTTCTTTTTATGCAATAATACAAGAGCAAAAAATAATACAATTAAAATTCATGATAGTTAAATATAAGTTAAACTCAATAAAAATATCAACAAATGAATCATGCTATAAATAATTTATATAACTACTATTAATATTCAAATAAAGAATAATAAATGTGTAATTATTTCTATCGGATTGATTAAAAGATTAAAAAAAAAGAAAAAAAAAAGCGAAGACTAGTATTACGAAAAAAAAAAAATCATTTACATTTGACGTATTCAATAAATGTCAGTACCACAGGTGGTACACAAGGCCGAAATACAAAGTTTAACACTAGATATACTGCCATTTTCAGTATACCTATTTCTACCGCATTAGTCAAAATGACTGGTGTATACATAAAAATGCTTTTTGAAGCTTCCAGTCTTTATTTACTCTTAAAAAATAACAAAAAAATATATTTAACAATAATAATTTTAATAGATAAATGGATTGGTAGACATTTTTAAATAACAATACATTTATTTATTTACAGAAATCAAATGTTACATGAAGTAGAAATTTTGAATTAAAATGGCCCGTCCAGTCAAAATGACTGGTCTGGTATATCTAGTGTTAATGTGTACCATTGTTAATATATATAAATTATTAATATTTAATTTATATTATTAATATTTATTATATTGTCAATATTAATAAGCTTCATAAAACGATTATTATAGAAAATAATGAAACAAAAATAAGAACATGTATTGTATCTTGTCTATATGTACTTGATCCACAAGTTTGAAATTACAACTAATATTCAGAATTCAAACTGACAATGAAGTAGTGTCCGACATTGACACAAGTTTAAAACACAATGATCTTTGTTTTATTTTTCTAAAATTTTATGCGACATCATATATAACAAAAAAGGCGCCTTAATACGATATCTTGAAGCAATTTCCTTTCCGGAAATGATCTTATATAGCCACTTAAAGTATGAAGTCCGATATAGGACAAAGAATGAGACATTTATGTATTTACATATATATATGTATACATGTATATATATATATAAAATAATCTTATATTAGACTAAGAACATTGCAACAGAAATTCACACAAAGTGATCAATCATATGTTTTATATATATGTATATATAATGCATAAAATAACATTACTACGTAAAAATGATCGAAGGTTATTCATCAAAAATGGGTTCGTATAAAAAATGGACACTTGAAAATTAAAAAAAAAAATATTATAATACATTTATCTAAAAAAATATAAAAAAGAAAGTACTAATAGGTAGATGTAAAATATTTGATCATATGTTCAATGATCGAATGTTAATTTTTATCGAGAGTCACCTACATAAAAGAATACAAATGCCGCTTATATTACGCCGCTTACGTAACCTTGATTACACCGTTGATGCATGCTCGTTAAAAATTGTCGTTCGTAAGGTATAACGTGTATTTTGTTATCGTTGTTCTAACAAAAAAAAATAAAAGAAAAATAAGCGTAAATAAATGAAAGAGAGAGAGAGAAGGAGAGGAGGAAACGTATCAAAATAAAAAATAATATTTTTAGAAACAATGAAAATTCTCAAAACTTTACAAAGGAAACATTTTCCTGAGCATATCAAATCGAAAAGATTATCTTATGCTAATTTATAACGTCAGTCGATACTATGTTTCATACGTTTCTGCGAAAAAAAAATAGAAATAAAAAAGTAAAGAAAATAATGATGATGCTGGCAATGTTTCATGCAAATTTACAGCCTTTCCAATATTTTTACTTGGGTTCATTAAATTTTTTTTCTTTTTCTTTTAATGAAAGGAAATGTGACACTTAGCATATAATTATAATTAAGAAAATGAAGAAAATTGATTGAAAATTAATTTGAAATTCTAATATCAATAAAGTTCTCATGCGTGTTTAAATAATATTAATGCATACATTAGGTTTAATAAAGGAAATTTAAATTGCATGGAATATTAAGAAAAAAAAAGAATAATATAAATGGAATGATTTAATTTAATAAGATAATAGTCAATGTATATTAAAGGTTATTTGTTTTAATCATTATCAGAGCGATAACGTAATTACATACGTAATGTAATTACGCATATTACAAAAAAAATGGAATCTCTCTCTAATGTTTAATTGTATAATATATATATTCCTCTTATACAATTTCCTACACTTACATTCATCACACATTTCCACTCTTCTCGTACAAACTTACACACACATTGCTATTCTTTTTCACTTTTTACACTCATATGCACTCTCACTTTTTCCTACATGTGCATCACACACACTCTCTCTCTCTCTTTCTCTCTCTCTCTCTCTCTTTTTCATCCTTATTAATTAATCGATTTTTTAATTTGGCACTTATATTTCAATTCGATATCAACAGGGTTATTAATCTTCGAACTTAATAATTGTATGAAAAGTTTTATGAGTTAAAAAGAGAGAGAATGCCAACAGTAGACCCGTAAAACATTCAAGAGTCACGAAAAAAAACAATGAACTTAATGGCCTTGCTAAGTACGTTTTTTTAACGAGGATTATGAAATAGACACTTAAAAAAATAAATGTTTTTCACCATATCATGATTCTTTCAGGCTATCGCGATATGTTTATGAAAAAAAAAACAAATACAGTGAAATAACAAAAACAATATTTTATTTATATATTTTATATATAATTTTTTTTCTTACGCAATACTTCCTTGTTTTTTTGCAAAAAAAAAAAAAAAAGAAACAAGAAAATAATTTGTATTCTCGTATTGATATATTCAATGATTGATTTTATACGATATTTTTTTTCTGTTTTAAATTTGAGAATTCTTATTCGTACTTACTTGAATTTTTTTACGGTTTTCTCTTTTTCAATGTATTCGCATATATATTTCACTATCTATCCCGAAATAAAAATTCCTTTTAATGAATGAATCTTCGTATTATATTTATATGTTGAAATCATGCAAATCCGCGATAAAACATGATATTGGATATTATCATTTGTCTAATCAAGGTTACAGTTTTTTTTTTCGTTTATCAACACGTTTGGATAAACAGAAGCGAAAAAATGTTTATAAATACATTATAACTATTATAAATGATTGTTATACAACTAAAGTCAATTAAATGACGCGAGTAAAATTATTCAATTTAATAAGAAATTGAGAGTGAATCATTTTTTTTTTAATTTCTTAATAAATGAAGAAAACAAAGAAGAACAAGAATGTGAGTTATATTTATTAGAACATTGTTTTGTGCTACTACTACGTAATTCATATTATTTCTTACGAAATTTTTTTATAATTTTTAACCGTTTCTAAAAAAATATCTTATAGACTAGTTTTTATAGTTATACAACTGTATTCGATTACACATGAATATACATAATGTAGATCAAAAACACTTGCCGATCAATTAATTGCTTGACATGTCGCTGACATATTAAAACTACGAGAATCAAATTAGTTTAAAATAATATATAACAAATATATAATTAAATTATATTTAATCTTTAATCGTAAGATAAGTTACATTTTCTCATCAGCTTGAAACGTTGGATCAATCAGATCAAACCGATCAGAAGATCGGCGGGAATATGAAATTTTATCGTGTAAGATGATATCGCAATAAATAACAAAGAAAGATGACACAAACAAAGAACATATGAAGAAAAGAAAAAAATGTTTAAAAAATGACCAAAAAAAAAAATACTTACCACCAAGCAAAGCTTCGAGATTTCCATGACTCGGACTCATGAGATTTTTCGGAACTGGAAGTTTGGTGACGAGACATTTAATTGCCAATCGCCATCTACTTGCTTCCCTTAGATTATCTTCATACTTGTCAAAACTACGAAATCTTAGTGTAATTGTTGTTCTCTCACGCCTACGTATTCCCTTCATTCGTACTTTTTTGAGCGTATAAGCATATATATAAAGATAGGCAGAGGTGTCGTATTCGTCTATAGATGTTGGATAAGCATCCATAGACTCGACCAATTTGAGCTGCATTCTTGAGGCACCTGGACGGCAGGCACAACTTCCGGCTGCACTCCTACGTTTCGATCTCATACACCTGCACCCAATAATATCATTTAACGGAATTGTTTCGATCTTCGTCGAGCCATTACTATCTTTTTGTAAGCTCAACCCTTTTTCCGTAAGCTTTACTTTGTAATAAGTATTTTTTTTCGATGTCACGTAGAAGGTCTCCTCGAGAACAGCACTCGACGTTACCTGACTCTCTTCATCCATCTCGAGAGTACAACATATGTGTTATAAGTATTTGTATGTATGTATGTTTTTATGTATATAGATAAGATTTGATAGATAGAATAGATCTTTTAAGATAAGATTTTCTTTTATCTTTTTTTTTCTTTTTTTTCAACGAGTTTGGAGGATAACTGACAGATAATATGCGTCACTCATGTTATTTTCATCCTTTTGTAATGATTTACTTCCTACGAATAGGGCAATCGATCAAGAAAACAACATTCTTCTTGTGATATTCATAAGCGTCATGGTATTGTCCTTCTTCTTCCTCTTTCTTTTCTATGTTCCTTGTCTTTTACCTTATACACACATAGGTCGAGTTTAATAGCTTTAACTCTTGAGCAACAACAACGTTCTTTCTTGATTTCCTTTTTGAACGGGCTCAACGAGCGTTCTTACTCGTGCTTTAATGTTGCTGTTACGACTGCTACTACCTACTGCAACTGCTGCTGCTGTTGCAGATTATGATATTGGACGAGTTGAACGCGACAATCGTAGCCCGTGAGAACAGAAAAAAGTGGGAGAACGGGGATATGGAGATAGAAGCGCGAATTATATGATCGAGTTTTTAAGTGTCGAAGGGAAGCACGTGCTGTACAAGAACAAATATCTAGATCTTCTTTTTCTACTCTTATTCTTCTTCAAACGGCTGTCCTCTATTCTGTTAATTGTAAAAGAGGAACGTGAATAAGTACTTGTCTTCTTCTGCAGCAAAAACAACCACCTAGTTCTCGTACCGCGAAAATGGATTTAATTGGTGACGTCTTACTTTGATCAAATTGTTGACAAACAGTTATAAATCAACTTTATCTACTATTATTGTTTTTTAATAATCTCACTATCACTACCTTTTTATGTCAACTTTATATCAAAGTGACACGCGTTACATTATTTAAATGAATGATGTACCTCTTAACCCTTCGTTTTACTGTCACAACAGTCACAAACAAACCAACATCCGACCACTAACTGAGCTTGGCCCAGACTACCCTCCGTAATCATTTACATCACTTTAAGGTTACTCATAACGCCACCAAGTACCATCGATCGAAACTTTCTTTATCTTTTTCTAACGTTAAAACATTAATTATATTTTATCTTATCTTTCTAAGTGTTCTGTTTTCCTTTTTGATTTCTTTTTAATCTCCTTCGACTTTCATTTTTATTCTGAACATTAAATACATAATGCTTATTCTTTCAAATTAGTTACATTTACATCCTTTGATAATTTCTCAAAAGATAACGTGTTTTGAAATTCAAATATTATAGTTCCATATTCTTCCCATAGAGTGTGTTAATCAACTGATTTGACTTAAGTTGTGGTCGATAATATAGTTTCCTATATTTAATATCTTGCGCAAATTTTAAATGTTATAAGTCATTGAACCTTATTATTTATTACAATTAATTTATATTTAAATAATATATGAAACTTTCTGTTCATATAGTAATAATTAAAATATTAAATTCATATTGCTATGATTCTATCTTCGTGTTTTAAAGTTCCCATTTTGGGAACCACTGCTCTACATCTTCCTTTCTTTCATGTCGCGTTAGTAATTCTGTAGTGGTTTCTTTTCCGGTTTTTCATAATGGTAAGACGATATTAAGATTCTCTTTTCTTTCGAAAACTTAACGAAATCTCTCATTTATGCAAAAATTGAAAAAATATATAATTCTTCTGCAGATACAAAAAAGATAGCTTAATTTAACGATAACTATTTTTATTCCAGGGGATCGATATTAACCACAAACACGATAGAAAGGTTCGACGAACCGAACCAAAATCCCAAGATGTTTATTTACGACTTCTTGTAAAAGTAAGTCATTCTTTTTATTTGTTTTTGTCGAGAAGAGTCTCTCCATTTTCTTATATTAAACCTCTAACTGAAGTTTTATTTTTTTTTTGAAACCTTGACAATGCTTTTTTAGAAGTGAGGTTATCTTTTTTGTAAGGTTATGCGAATAGCACTCTGTGTTAGTCTTATACAATTATAGACTAATTCAATTTTGTAAATTCGCTATAGAAATTAGTCAGCTTTCCTATTCTGTCTTTTCGTTTAAAAGAAAAGGCAATTATACTAGTTGATACATGGATACACAGTACATAATTATATATTGTACAATTGAAAACAATTGTTGATTGTCAAGATCTTTTAAAGATGCTTTTCTTTATATTYTAGCTCTACCGATTCCTGGCACGTAGGACGAACTCAAAGTTCAATCAAATCATTCTGAGACGTCTGTTTATGAGCAGGATTCATCGACCTCCGATTTCTTTAGCACGTGTTGTTAGATTTATGAAGAAACCTGGTCATGAAAACTGTATTGCAGTTATTGTTGGAACTGTTACAGATGATTCCAGGATCTTTGAAGTTCCAAAATTAACAGTAAGATTTGTACAATACATWTAGTCATTGAAATTTACATATATGTAGTTTATTTCTATAGAATTTAATTAATAACATATGCTTATTTTGTATCTTAGGTTTGTGCACTACGTATTACTGAAAAAGCTAGAGGCCGCATCTTGAAAGCTGGTGGTGAAATAATTACATTTGATCAGTTAGCTCTTCGTGCTCCTCTTGGGAAAAAGACAGTTTTAATGCAAGGTAGACGTAATGCACGTGAGGCTGTGAAACACTTTGGATTGGCACCAGGTGTTCCACACTCTCATACCAAACCATTAGTACGTTCAAAGGGTAGGAAGTTTGAAAGAGCCAGAGGCCGTAGGCGTAGTTGTGGTTATAAGAAGTAAATTGTTCTTTTAAATAATTGTAATATAAAATAAATCATAAAATCAATTCTTTTAATTATTTTGTTTATTTACAATCATAATTAGTAGTAGTTTTAAGAAATATAACAAAAGAAACACTCATCAAAGAAATCTCGAAACACTTTTTTATTATGATACTCTTGTGGGATAAATCGGCAAATAAATTTATGTTTACTTTATTTTTTAAATATTTTATCATTTAATAATTATAATGTGAAGTTATAGATAAATATATTGCGTAATTAATGCTATAGTCTTATACTTTAAATAGTCGTCTTTTGAGAAATCATGTTTTATATAATTATTTTTTAAAATAATTAATTATAGTATATAATAACATTTTTTTAATGTTTCCTAAATACGTCCAGTTATTTCATGTAACATATAAGTTTTTCATAAATTAACTGAATTATATATATTAGTGGTAACATGTAAATACAAACCAATAGTGTATGAAATATACTATAGAGTGCGTAACTGAACTAATTCATCTATGGTTGTAAATGCAGTCCCTTCAATCAACATGATTCGTAAAATTTTTAAATATTGATTTTTGATTAATTTATAAAAAATAAATAAAAATTGTAATTCCTAATATAAAATTATGTTATCAAAAAATAAAATTTGTATTAATAAAGTTTACAGGTAAATCATAATTTTAAAAGTTCGTCTTTAGCGCCCTCTACACAGCAGGTTGTTCATTTAGTTCTAGATACATCTGAGCGTACTTTCTCTTCCGGATTATCAAAATGGTGAGTTCACGTGAATATTTTATATTCTTAATAAAATCAAACAAAATGTCTCATTTGTGTAAAAATCGAAACAAAATATAACTCTTTTATAAATGTTGAATAAGAAAGCCTAATTTAACGATAACTATTTTTATTCCAGGGGATTGATATTAATCACAAACACGATAGAAAGGTTCGACGAACCGAACCAAAATCTCAAGATGTTTATTTACGACTTCTTGTAAAAGTAAGTCATTCTTTTTATTTGTTTTTGTCGAGAAGAGTCTCTCCATTTTCTTATATTAAACCTCTAACTGAAGTTTTATTTTTTTTTTTGAAACCTTGACAATGCTTTTTTAGAAGTGAGGTTATCTTTTTTGTAAGGTTATGCGAATAGCACTCTGTGTTAGTCTTATACAATTATAGACTAATTCAATTTTGTAAATTCGCTATAGAAATTAGTCAGCTTTCCTATTCTGTCTTTTCGTTTAAAAGAAAAGGCAATTATACTAGTTGATACATGGATACACAGTACATAATTATATATTGTACAATTGAAAACAATTGTTGATTGTCAAGATCTTTTAAAGATGCTTTTCTTTATATTTTAGCTCTACCGATTCCTGGCACGTAGGACGAACTCAAAGTTCAATCAAATCATTCTGAGACGTCTGTTTATGAGCAGGATTCATCGACCTCCGATTTCTTTAGCACGTGTTGTTAGATTTATGAAGAAACCTGGTCATGAAAACTGTATTGCAGTTATTGTTGGAACTGTTACAGATGATTCCAGGATCTTTGAAGTTCCAAAATTAACAGTAAGATTTGTACAATACATATAGTCATTGAAATTTACATATATGTAGTTTATTTCTATAGAATTTAATTAATAACATATGCTTATTTTGTATCTTAGGTTTGTGCACTACGTATTACTGAAAAAGCTAGAGGCCGCATCTTGAAAGCTGGTGGTGAAATAATTACATTTGATCAGTTAGCTCTTCGTGCTCCTCTTGGGAAAAAGACAGTTTTAATGCAAGGTAGACGTAATGCACGTGAGGCTGTGAAACACTTTGGATTGGCACCAGGTGTTCCACACTCTCATACCAAACCATTAGTACGTTCAAAGGGTAGGAAGTTTGAAAGAGCCAGAGGCCGTAGGCGTAGTTGTGGTTATAAGAAGTAAACTCTTAAATGTATGCCATCATTTATTGTGCCATTGAACTTATGGAAAATAAATGCTGGTTTTACACGTTTTTATAATTTTTGTTATCTTTTCCTTTTTCACAATAATTTAATTAATGTTTTCTGTCGTCACTGCATCATCTATTACTTCTTCTAGTTTATCTTCATCATCAGACTGTATTTCTTCCAAAGCACTAACATTTGGAAAGTATAATTTCGATTCTTCGTTTGCACTTTCATGATTATCACTAACATAAAATGGACCAATGCCAGCAAATGCTAAAAAGGCTTCGCGTCCTATCTTTTTTACAGTACATATAAATACTTCATAACTGTAAGGAAAAATATGAAATCTCTTAGTAGTCTTATAGTTTTGAGTATATAACATTAAATTTTTTAAAATGTACCCTGTTTTTTCTTCAATATTAGATTCGAAATCTTCAATTGATTTTGCTATCATTTTAATATTTGAAAGTTTATCACACTCAAAAACTCCAAAATCTACGACTTCATCGTTGTACATTTCTAAAACCATTTTTAATTCGTTCTTCCTCGTACTGTCGTATTTAAAAATAATTATTGGTTCATTTTTTGACTTATCTTCATACTGTGAAATTTTGTTTAATGGTTAAATTAATTTTTTTGATATTTAAATATTTCAAATCGCGTACTTACTTACTGGATATGTAGTATCTGTATATTTACTGAAAATCAAACGAAATACGGTTGCCTTGTTTCTAGCATTAGGTGGAGTCCAGACAATAGGAAATGGATCATTTTCCATTTCTGGTGATATTACACCCGGTCGATGTCGACCACAATATCTATTAAACAAATAATCTTATTGTCAAAAACATTCATTTTCTATCGAAATCTGAGATAAATAACTATTACGGTAAGAAAGATTTAAAATATAGTTATTCCTTATTAAGAATTATTTATATTTTACATTTCATCCGTGAAGCATTGATCTGTTGAAGGTAACACTGGTTCTCCAAACAGTAAAGTAATCAAATGTTGATGAACGTCCATTTCATTTGTAGATTCATTTCTTCTTAAACGCATAAGCATACATTTACCGTCTAAAATCAATTGTCTTGCACGATCCGTGAGTACATAATCAGACTAAAAAGAAGAAATTATTTACTTGTGATTTGTGTAATCTTAAAAATTTATAAAAAAAAATATTAAAGTTGAAAAGAAAATACCTCGTGAAACATTTTATCAAGGATATCTTCATTCAATCGTTTTCGTATCTCTTGTTCAATAATATAATTTCCTGGCAATATTTCTTCAACTAATTCCACGTATGGTGGGCTACATTTTTTATCTCTTTTATGACCTTCTTCGTCCTTAAATATCCATGGATATAATAAGAGACAAGTTTCATCAATTAACGAGTTAATTAAATGATTCATTTCTGCTTCATATTTTGCTTTAGTTTCTGCTTCTATAAGAGATTCATTATAGGCGTAAATAATTATTTATAATAAAAATTTATTTAATTGTAATAATGGATATCAATGCATTTGCAAATACCTTTTTGAGCTTTCTTTTCTGCTTCTTTAAGTATTCGAGCTTCTTCAGCTATTCGCATTCGTGTATTTTCTTCCGGGCTACATTCGTTTACAGATATACAGAATCTATAATTTAAAAATAAATATAGAAATAAGATATTAATATAAAATACGTAATATACAAACTTACTCCGGTTCATCCCCATTTTGAATTCTTTGAAATTCCGTGGTCAACATTTTGACCAATTGTGGACAATGTGCGCCGAACATTAAATTAATCATCATACCATCCTGTGAAAATATTAATATAAATATTTATTATCTCATTTTTTTCAATGAAATTAACTAAACACATTTATTTACACGAATAAACATCCAAATAGGTTCGCTTTTTTCTTTAAAACGTTGAAGATCCGTAATGTTATCGCACCTTGCCTGTAAAATTATTCATTAGTGTTTCAATCGTTATTAAAAACTTCATTGATAATAAAAATAGATGAAATTACCGTAGCATAACTTAACGCGTCCCCACCAATTTCCATTTTAAGTTTTTTTAAAGTGCTCACCATACCCGTACATGGTCCACTCCATGCAGCATAAATATCAACCACTGTAAAAGAAAAAAGTAATAACAATACTAGAGATTTTTTTTTATTCAAGTAATAGTACTTTCCTAACAAGCCTTTTTTAGTTAAAATTTGAGCCCATTCATCGTCATTAGTAACATCAGTTTGAAGTGCAGTAGGTATTGTTTTCTTAGCCATTCTTTTAATACCTTTTCCGGCACCCTGTACAATGAATAACATTTTTAACGTTATTAAATAAAATTAAAGAAATAATAAAGAAAATAATAATCAAATTAAATTTTTACCCTTTTACGGCGTAACATTTTGAAAAAAGTTATGCAAGATGTAATAATTTGTATATTTGATTATAATTATTTGATTTGTTTTATTCAATAACAGTTGATTAAACTATTATATGATTATTTATGAAAGATTTCTTAAGGAATACTGTCCTGTACGAAGCTACAAGGATAAGTAAGTCTTATTCAACAACAAGGATAAATAGGTAGGAACTCTAATAGGTTTATTTATTAGCAATTTTACTATCATTATATCAGAGGGAACTTTAAGGGCTATTAGTATAACGTCATTATGGAGATGTCGGTGACAGTGAGGACACGCAAACTATTCCGAATAAATTATACTTTTACCAGTCACAAATAATACTTGCGTAGCGTGCATATAATTACAGCGTGAAAGAAGAGTAACCATATTATTTTGTTTTCTTCTTTCAATGATATTAGATATTTATATTTAATAAATAAATATTACTTATTATTAAAATAATACTTATATAATATATACCTATTATAAATACTTACAATAAATATTTATATTTATATTTATTTATAAATATAATTATAATTATAATAATTTATATTTATTTATAAATATAAATATATATACCAACAATCATTCAAATTATTACAGATAATTAATTTCAGTTTTTTTTTTTTAGTTTTAAACATTATGAATTTATAAATAAATAAAAATTTATTTTTATGAAATTGCAAATATGAATAATAGATTGATGATACTGTGTAAGATAAAAATATTGATTCTAATAAAAAAATACTTGCCTATTAATAGAAAAGTACATTAAACTGAATAATTGTTGTTGTCTGTTGTCTGACTCGTTGCTAAGAGTAACAGATTAAACAGATTACATGTTTAATAATGATGACTGTTTCAGCGATAACGTCATTGACACCTTATTGCTATACCTTCAATTTATTCCATATCTAATAAGGAATACATAATTCGCATTTTTCCTTTATTAATATTAATGTCAATGACAAAGAATGTTTATATTATTGATCAAATGAATATAAACTTAAAGCATTGTCTTTTTATTCCTAATATATGTAAATTAAGGAAATTCATCAAAGAATGATTTCTAATACAATCAATTTAATTTTCAAATTTGTAACATGTTTGTTTCAACTAATATTTAATTGCAAAATACTATTAGTTGGTTTTAAATTCTGGATAATAATTAGCGTTACCATATTAAAAAAAAAAAAAAAAAAGAGATTAAATAGAATGGTGGTGGGAGAAAGTAGGATATAAGATTAATGATTAGGTTAGGTTTAAGGTGTGTCAACGTATCTCAAGCATAACCCTTGTCACGTGACTTGGGTGACGTGTTGACTGGCAGTGGGGGTTATGTTATTTTACATGAGAGGGATTTCTCTTAGCAACGCTGAATATAATGTAATACAAACAAACCAAACAATTTTTCATCTCAGGAAGTCCAACATATCGACTAGGTAACGACTTTCCACGTCAGGGAAGCCAACATTATAATTCATAACAAGAAAAAGTACGATTATGTTCTGAAATATTAAGTTTTTTTTATTTTACAATTATATTGTCGATACAAAAATTTATTTGTCTTTAAATAAAAAATTAATTCTCGTGGTATCTATATATAAATTATAATTTTTCTAATTAATTCTAAAATATATCGAAAATTGTGACGCGTAAGATCGAGCTTCGAGATATCGATTTAAAATCAGCATCTGTAGTTTAAAGTGATTATATATTGTCATACATCGAAGAGATTTAACGAACACCGATTTTATATTTCAACAATTAGCAACGATGATTTATTTTCATTTTGATCATTTAAAAATTAAGAAGATTTAAAGTGACTAGTTACTAAATGATTTGTGAAAGGTTATTTCATTTCTTTTTCTCTCTTTCTCTTTTGTCTATCTCCTTTTATCATTTTCTACCTCTCTTCTCATATATCTGTTTATTTTGCGTATACAAATTTATTATTAAAAATGTCTTATTTTATTTTAATAAATTTCAAACGCATACATTTATACTGTTATAATATTTAGAATAATTGTTGCTAATTATTGTTTTATGATTTTCTTTAATAATAATATAATTAAGTTAATTTTATTTTGTGTACATTATTAGGGAACATTATTATTTATAATATATGGCAGAAGATACAGAAATATATTGTGGCTTTTTGGATGCTAAGTTGTCAGGAACAAGATGTATAACACAAAAAGTGAGAAAAAGATCATTAGCACCATGGAAAGTTTGGAAAAGACATTGGTGTATGGTGAAAAAATTGGGACCAGGTTTAGAAATACAATTAGACCATGGTATAAGCAGTGGTGGGATTTCTCAAAATGAAAAGGACAATTCTATTATAGTACCTTACGATGCTATTGTATATCGTACTCAATCCAAATCTAAACAGTTTGCATTTGGCATATTTTTAAATAAAGAAAGAAAACCATTATTGTATCTATCTGGTTGCTCTGAAACAGAGACACAACGTTGGATGTCAAATATTCGTCAATTATTAAAACCAAGAAGACATAGATTCATGGATGGGTCCTATAATATTTCTATAATAGATAACGCACATTCCAGATTGGCTGGTTTAACTGGTACTTATTGTATTTTAAATTTATTAATTCTAATTTGGTGGCATTACTTACATTTTTACATATAATGTATTAAAATCATTTCTAATTTTCTATAGGTTTATATGGAGATTTAGTAGCCAGTCAAATAGGAGTATTTATCAAAGATATTCATTCTGGTGAAATAGTACTACATCTAGAATGGAAAGAAATGAAAGAATTTCATTTAACTACAGCAGGTCGTCCAGAAGATGTTAAACGTATATGTGTAATTCATACCACTAAAGAGTTCCGTGCTGGAGTCGGGGAACTTCATGTATTTTGTTTAAAGGCTAGTAAATTGTTACAAGACTTAGTAACTCAGGGCCGTGGTCCAAGACACAGACATATCGATCAGAGGCCTTTAAGTTTAAGCGAAGGTGATCTTAGAATATTAGGACATTGTGAAGAAAGTACAACAACTTTTCCAGCAATAAAGAGCAAAATTGCATTTAGTCTTATTAATGCAGGATTGGGATTACTTTTATCTTCTCGTTCAGGAAATGATGTCAAATCGTTAAATGATATGACAAACAGTCACAGTCTTGATAAAGTTGTGAATGGGAAGAAACCTATTCTCAATAGAGTTTTCGATAATATTTATCAAGAAAAAACATCTAGTATTCCTGATATTGTATCTAGTATTAAAGATTTAGATGATACTTCATCAAATAGAAGAGTTTCCAATGTTTCTGTGGCTTCCGGAGTTTATGAAGAAATTATTGATAATACTAATTGTTCCAGAATTGTATCAGTAACTTCTAATTTTTATGAAGATCCAGAAGAACTTATTTTTAGTTCTCATGGTCTTCAATTGCAACCACCACCGTTACCACCTCGACAACGGTGTGGATCTGCATCTACTAGGAATGGCAGGTTCGTTTCATTAAACAGTATTTTATTTCTGGAATACTTTTATTATATCAATTTAATTTTATACATTAATCTTTTGCAGTATTAGCGAAGATGGTTTAGATTCTGAAGGAGATACTAGATCTGTTACACCAAATGACATCACACCACTTTCTGAATATAAAATAATGCATCCACAGCAAGCAATAGTAGATCATTCTGAATACGTTCCAATGTCACCTAGACCAAAAGTCATCAATTCTTATCATCTTGAAGTACAACATTCTTCACAAGATGAAATTTACATGGTCATGCAGTAATAGCAATGAACATAAGTTGCCATTCATTTTCAGCATGATTATATTCAAATTTACTTGTCTTTCAAGTTATTTGCAAATACTTAATATGAGTGATAGAAATGCTTTACGAATGTTTTCAATATTTCTTATAAATATATCTTTCTTATGTTAGCTTTCTAAAAATAGTTTGAGCTTTGTATTGTTTTTGTATACAATGCTTAATGTTATCGTATAAAATTTGATGTATTTTCTAATTGGAAGCAGGGTTTATTATTGAAGTATAAATATTTTCATTTATAATTTGAAGGGTATAATAATATTGAATTTTATCTATATACATTTCTATTACAAGCTATTTATAATTATTAGCATGAAAATTTAGATTAACGTTATATTTTGAGTGTATGTCAATTTTATATTTAAGACAAATAAAATTGTGATGATCTCTTTATAGAACATTATATATAATATTATATTCAAAGTGTATAACTTTTGGTAAATGATTATCAGTCCAAAAGTAATATAAATCTTCCTAGATAATCATTAGCATAATGACTTTTATTAATTTTTATAAATAACTTAAAATTTGTATGATATAAAAAATTATTAAATCGATTATTTAATAATCTTTGCTTACGTCAAGTTTATATTTTATCTGTGTTATGAATACGTTATAAATTCGTGACAATTCCAAATAAGAAAATATTCATTTGGATCAAGGGAATAAGAAATTATACAATTTATAATAATCTTCATTAATTGCTTCGATGTGATACTTGTAAAATAAAAAAGAATTTGTATTATCCATTTTTCCGTATTGATTGTATAAACTATTGTTGCTTATTATAAATTTATATGTAATAGTAGATGATAAAAAAAAAAAAAGATATTTTCAACTGCCTTTGTTGCGTGCCTAATTGTTCGTTCAGTATACTTCATAAGGTGTAAATTATATTTAAAAAGAAAAGAAAAAAAAATAAGGTTTATTGTATCTTGAATGTATTTTTATTTAACAAATTTATGAACAAAAAATGAACCAACATTTTTTGATAAAAGTAATGCGTATACAAGTATAAGAAAGATGCATGTACAACATAAACATTTTGTAAGAATTGTAATACGTACTTTTATTAAGAAAAATATGATATATTGTAAAAAAAAGGAAACCATTTTTAAAGTCAATATTTGAAACTAAGCAAGGGAAAGAAAGAATTATGCATAGTTTTATGTCAACATTAAATAAAATTGATTATAATACTCATTTGTAATCCGATTAAAATATGCTAGGAGTTAGATCTCTCTTTCTTTTGCCATCTTCAAAATTACGAGCTTTAATTTCAAACATAAATCTATTATTTATATATTCATCTGCAATTTCTGGCATTAGCGGATCATCGACATTAGGATGTAAAAGTAATAATTTAATAGCAATTAAAATATCAGCTAATTTTAAAGTTGGTTTCCAAGCACCATTAGGTGGCATTCTTAATAAATCTAAACATATGCGACCATTGTTATCAATATTTGGATGATAAACTGGCGTGCGAAATTTTATATGTGGTGGCTGAAATGGATATCGAAATGGCAAATCGAGATCTAACTCAAGAACATTTGCTTCATAAGCACATCCAGGTGGACCAACGATAGTAACTATTATACCATCATCGGTACCTTCTTTTCTAAAACAAAACATTCCTTCTGGTGGTTGATTCATTAAAAATGCTATTTCTTTTCTTATTCTGAATGGTCGCTGCATTTTCTGTGTATATCTGTAAACAATTAATAATATATTTATAAATAATATTTTTTAATATTTATGAGATGTTTATTCTTTTTTTTTTCAATTTTCACAATAAACTGTTATTCTTCATGAATATTATTTATACAGAATGTGTTTGATAATTTGTCGAGTACGCATACACACTTAATTCAATTTAATTCAAATATTTTGGAAAACATATTTAATATTTTTACAGTTATCTTTAATGATATTTTTTGTATCTATTGTTTTCAACAAATTATATTTCACTGATTATTTAGATCACTTACTTAAATCTTCTATTTAAACACAAACAATTTTTAAGTATATTATTTCAATTTAAATCTACTTTGGAATTAAGATTCTTCTGTATCACGTAAATTACACGTTACTTATTTCATGCACTGTATAATTCTAACGAACCGATTTCGAATTTCAGTTTACTAGGGATGCTCAGGACCGTATTATAAGGGTTTATACGACAGATACCTTTCACTTGTGGCGCACATCAATTTATGACACAATTAAATTACTTTGATATGTTTTACATTATTTTTTTATTATTATTTCGATTCTTTTTTATTATTTTGTTTTAATTTCTTCTATTTTTGGTGAAATACATATACAAAAAATGTTCGCAATTAATCAGAACAAACGAGTAAAAGACGGCACTGCAATATTAATTCGTATTTTTGTCGCATCATAACTTAGGCGCTATTGTAGTTAGCGCCAAAATTTCTGTTTATTATCTCTTTCTTTCTTGACTTTAATTATAAGTAGTTTTTCTACTATATCGACATTGGTGTGTCCGCCAACTAACGACATTAAAGCGACATCTGTTTATAAGATATTAATTGTATTAGTAAGCATTTTGGGCGTTGACCATAAACTATTTCACTCTTGCTTTATTTAATGAATGGTTAAGTTTTGCTGTTACTTTGTTATAATAATTTTATCAATGCTATTATATACTTAGTGCGGTATTTCTGTGATTTTTATCACGTTCACGTGATATAAATTAAATCATAAACATTTCATGAATTACTTTTCAAAGGTTATATGATTATAAACGTTAATTATTATTTTTATAGAATGGTATATTGCCATGATAAATATTAAAGTGATTTAAATATTTATCTATTTTAGAAATATGTGGTATTTTCTTCTATTGTTAATTGTGCTCGGTGGAGAATGTCAAGAATCCACAGAAACAACTCGATCACCATGGCTAAGTGGAAACAAAAATGAAAATATGATTATAAAAGAAGCGTAAGTATTCATAACTATTATGAGTCCCATATAATATTATTATTATGTTAATATGGTTATAACGTTTTTATTTTTAGTACATATTTTGTGGTAGCATCACGTATGGTACGTCCAGGTCAGATTTACAGAGTACCTGTAAGTGTTTTACATAGCACATTACCAATAGTTGTACGTTCTTCTATACAACGCAATGGGGTAGAAATTGCAACTGATAATCAGGTAGTTAAAGAAGGTATACCAGAAACATTGTTAATGCGTATGCCACCAACTTCTGTCCAAGGGGATTATAATCTACGCATAGAAGGATTTTACAATAGTTTGACAGGAGGTCAAGCATTTTTGAATGAAACTAAACTGATATTTTCACAAAGATCTATGACAATTTTCATTCAGTTAGATAAACCAGTATACATGCAAGGAGAGACAGTACGATTTAGAGCTGTGCCCATTGACACCGAATTGAAAGCTTTTAATAGTCCTATTGATGTTTATATGTTAGATCCACATAGACGAATTATGAGACGTTGGTTGAGCAGACAAAGTAATTTAGGAACTGTCTCTTTATCGTATCAGATGTCAGATCAACCAGTTTTTGGAGAATGGATTATACAAGTTATAGCTCAAGGACAAGTTGAAGAGAAAACATTTTTCGTAGAAGAATATTATCAAACACGTTTTGAAGTTAATGTCACAATGCCAGCATTTTTTTTCGAAAATGATCCTTATATTCATGGTATTGTTCAAGCAAATTATACCTCTGGGGCACCTGTAAGAGGAAATTTAACCTTAAAAGCATCTTTTAAACCTATAAGTAAAACTGGAAGTTCAACAACGTACATTGAACCTGTAGAAAGATATTTTAATTTTAATGAATATTATCCTTCATGGTTTAGACAACCAAATGCTTATGAAGAGAAAGTACCTGTAATGAGATTTTTTAATGGAACATATCATTTTCAATATCCAATGGGAGAATTACTTAATATTGCTCCATCTTTGGATGGTATGGAAGTGACCATTGTCGCAACTGTTGGAGAAAGATTTTTAGATGAAGTTGTCGTTGGTTATTCTATGGCTAGAATATTCAATTCGACAATAAAAGTAAGTTTTCTAGGTGGTAGTCCGCAAGTGTTCAAGCCAGCTATGCCTTTTACTTTGCATTTAGTTGCATCATTTCATGACAATTCAGCATTACGACCTTCTCAACTTAGAGGAGCAAGAATGGAAATACGTGGAGAAGTTGAAGTAAAGTCTGGTGGACGAAGATCTTTAGATTCGCAAATTTTAATACCTTCCCCTGAAAATGAAGGTATTTGGTCAACTAAAATAGATCTCAGACAACAAATAGGATACCCAAACAATGTTGAACAAACTCAACAATTGCTTAATGATATAACATCTATGAAAATATCAGCTTATTTTACCGATAGTGAAGGATTTAGAGCTCAATCTGAATTATTACTATTCGCACATGAATCTCCTAATCAGAAACATATTAAAATAATAACGTCAACTGAAAAAGCTAAAGTTGGAGAATACATAATCTTTCACGTACAAACAAATTTCCATATAGATTATTTCAATTATATTGTCATGGCCAAAGGAACGATACTTCTAAGTGGACAAGAATATATGCAACATAATATAAAAACTTTTGCGGTTCCACTTAGTCCCGAAATGGCACCTGTTGCAACAGCTGTTGTTTATTATATTGGACATTATGGGGATGTTGTTGCAGATTCTTTAACTTTCCCTGTAAATGGAATCTCTCGTAATAATTTTACGGTATTTATTAATAACAAAAAAGCACGTACAGGTGAAAACGTGGAAGTTGCAATTTATGGAGAACCAGGAGCATATATTGCATTATCGGGTATTGATAGATCTTTTTACACTATGCAAGCTGGTAATGAATTGACTTATGCAAATGTTATATCTAAAATGGCACACTTTGATGAAGACACCAATGGAACTTATTCTCATACTTGGTTACTTCACGGTGGAGATCCCGATGAAATGGTTTATTTTCCATCCTCTACATTTGGGGTAGACGTAAATCGTACTTTTGAGTACATTGGACTAGTTGTTTTTACAGATGCAATAATTCATAGACGAGCAGATCATTGTAATAGAACTCAAGGATATGGAGAGTGCCTTTCAGGGCGTTGTTACAGATTAGATAAAAAGTGTGATGGTGTTTTTGATTGTGAGGATGGTACAGATGAAGCACGCTGTGTACATGGCAATGCAACAGATATTTTAGAGTTTAGAAAGTGGCGTTTCAATAGAATTCAAAGACAATACGAAAATGTTTGGCTATGGAAAGATATAAATATAGGACCACATGGCAGACAAATTTTTAATATAGATGTTCCACGCAGACCAGTTCATTGGATGGTCACAGCCTTTGGTATGTCACCTAGCAAAGGTTTTGGAATGTTACCTAAAGCATTGGAATATACAGGAATTCTGCCATTTTATATCAATGTAGAAATGCCAACACATAGTAAGCAAGGCGAACAAATTGGCATAAGAGTATCTGTCTTTAATTATATGCGTGGAGATATCGAAGCTACAGTTGTTTTAACAGGATCTAAGGATTACAAATTTGTTCATGTTGAGGATAATGGTATTGTTCAATCATATAAACCTCGAACGTCATTTGGAGAACATCAATTCTTTTTATGGATACGTGCTCAAGATGCAACTGTTGTATATCTACCTATTGTTCCCGTAAGATTAGGCGATATTAAAATACATATTTATGCGATGACATTAATAGGACGTGATTCAGTTACACGCACCTTACATGTGGAAGCTGATGGCCTACCTCAACACAGGCATCAATCTATTCTTCTTGATTTGAGTAACAGAGCATATGTATTCCAATATATGCACGTTAATATTACGGAAACACCAATCATATCTTATGACGAAAATCGTTATTATGTATTTGGATCAAATAAGGCAACTATAAGTGTAGTTGGTGATGTAGTTGGGCCTATATTTCCAACCATGCCTGTCAATGCTACAAGTCTTATAGATCTTCCTATGGATTGTGCCGAACAAAATATGTTTAGTTTTGCTGCTAATATGTATACAACAATGTATATGCGTTTAGTAAATCAACGTAATAGAACACAAGAGAAGCAAAGTTTTTATTACATGAACATTGGATATCAACGTCAACTTTCATTTATGAATCCTGATGGATCTTTCAGTCTTTTCCGTAGTGATTGGAATCAATCTGCATCTAGTGTATGGCTTACTGCCTATTGTGCACGCATCTTTCAAGAAGCAAGCTTTTATGAATGGGAAAACTATCTGTATATAGATCCTGATGTAATCACACAAGCTGTTTCTTGGGTATTAAAACATCAAACTCCAGAGGGATCATTTTATGAAGTTACATGGTTACCGGATCGAAAAATGAATAGTTCTCTTAATTATGAAAATGATTTTATAAGATTCAGAAATGTTAGTCTTACTGCTCATGTACTTATTACATTGGAAACTGTAAGAGACTTAACAGGTGGTCTGGGTTCTCAAGTTGCTTTAGCTTCTGCTAAAGCTGTTAAGTGGTTGGAGAGAAATATGAAACTTTTAGAAGAAAAAGGCAAACCATACGAGGTTGCTATCGTAGCATATGCATTATTAATGGCAAAAGCTTCTACTGCAGAACAAGCATTTAATATATTGACTAGACATGCACGTAGAGAAGGTGGTTTGACGTATTGGGGTAGAGAAGCTGTTCCACCACCACCACAAAAATTAGAAAACCAAAAACCATTCCTTTTACCACGTTTACCTTATAAATATGATGCAGAAAATATTGAAACAACGGCATATGCTCTTCTCGTTTATGTTGCAAGACAGGAAGTTATGATAGAACCAATAGTAAAATGGTTGAATGCACAGAGATTAACTGATGGAGGATGGGCTTCTACACAGGACAGTGCATGGGCTATGAAAGCTTTAATGGATTATACTGTTAGATCAAGAATTAGGGATGTTAGTTCGTTAAATGTAACTATTGAAGCTACAGCTTTACCAGGAACGCCAAAAATTTTATCTGTGAATCCACAGAATCTTGCAAGACTTCAATCTATTGAGGTATGTTTATTTTTGATTGGTGATTCTCATCGTATAATTATTAATTTATATATTTAATAATGTATTTTTTATTCTTTTAATAGATACCTGAAGCATGGGGAACAGTAAAAGTACAAGCAAAAGGTGCTGGATATGCGATCTTACAAATGTCTGTACAATACAACGTTGATATTAAAAGATTTCAAACTCAACCACCTGTACAGGCATTTGATTTAGTAACCAGAGCGAATTTCCATGGCAGAAATCAATCTCATATATCATATCTCAGTTGTCAGAGGTAATTTCAAAATGAATCATCTTAGAATTAAAGATAAACATATATATCTTATACAGTTGAATCATTTTTGATAAATATACAATTTTTTCTATATAGGTGGACAAATGTTAATGAATCATCACGCTCTGGTATGGCAGTTTTGGATGTGGCTGTTCCAACTGGTTATATAATTCAACAACAAAATCTTGATAAATATGTATTATCAAGAAAAGTAAGAAACTTACAAAGAGCACGCTTTCAAGGAAGAAAAATCTTATTTTATTTTGATTATTTAGATCAGGAAGAAACTTGTGTTAATTTTACGATAGAAAGATGGTATCCAGTTGCAAATATGTCACGATATCTTCCCATCAGAGTTTACGATTACTATGCTCCAGAAAGATTCAATGAATCTATATTTGATGCTTTACCAACTTACACTTTAAATATTTGTGAAGTTTGTGGCAGTTCTCAATGTCCATACTGTCCCATTTATAATGCAGCTACTCTTCTAATGTCTCCAACTTATCTCATCTTTATTACAACTATTCTAATAACTATAACGAGATATTATCGAACACAAGAATTCAACATAGGATAGTTTACTTTAACATTTCTCAATTAACCATTCCATTCTAGAAAAATTAACGAAATATCTCAATGATACAAATAACTTGAACAAAAGTATTATTTATTTTTTGTTTTCAATTATAGAATCATAAATGATAATATGACAGATTATCATTTGTCATATGAATATTTTGTATTACTTAATTTTTATCTCATATTTTATTTGCTAGTATATTGATCTAATCACTGATTATGATATATATATATATATATATAATTAAAACAATTTTTTGCATATAGTTTTAACTTGTGCAAAATAATATTTCTCAATTGTTTGTATATAGAATATTTGAGCAGAAAAATTTTGCTCTAAAAAATGCTAAGAGGAGATAAAAGAAAACGATACCGTCCAGTTATTATATGTGTGTTCGTCCATATCCAAAGAGATATTTGGGAAAAATAATAAAGACATACATATTAACAAATTTCATTGTTTTTAGATAAGCATAAGAGATATATATTTTAATATAGAGAGTCGACACAGTTAAAATTTATATTTTAAGTATTATATTATAATATAATAAGTTTTATATATATATATTATATAACTTACTGCTCATTTATATTAAATTGCAATGCTCTACTATAATATACGATATTAAGGTTTATTATCCGATAAGTTGTATGCATACAAAGATAAAGATATTTATTGATGATGTATATCATAAGTATAAATTGCAAGTCTTTAGTGTCGTATAAAAAGTAGATGCATTGCAAATCTTTAAAAGCAGATTATTCATCTGCATAATCTTTATAATGCCGTCCATGCAAAAGTCTGTTATAAAATAGCTTATATTTTAAATATTTTGTGCTATATACATGTGTTCAATAGGAGACCAGTTCTTTTTTTTATTATATATGAGATGTCCCAAAAGTTACTTAATTATAAAAATGAAAAAAACAATAGCAATGTCTTGTTTTTTGTATCAAGACATGAATTATTAGTTTTAAAACACATGAGTTTATGTTGCAAATATCTAACACAAAATAATTTCTAATTTTTTACTTCAATACAGTATTTTTGGGACACCTTGTATATATATATGAATAAATATGTATATGTAAAAGAGGTACAAAGATAATTTATATCTTAATCAAATAAAAAGAACTGTCCTGAACTATATGTATCATTTTCATATTATAGAGGATATATATATATAACTTAAAAAGAAGAAGTTGCGTTTTAACATTCATTGAAAATGTTTTTATGTTTTATAACATTTATAAAAATAAATAAAAAATATATGAAAAATTTGTCTACAAAACATATGTGTATATCAACCCCCATTTGCATCTAATAATTAACACTTTGCCGTCCGCACGATTCGTAAATATTTATTCGCTTGGCGCCGGCAGCGCTAATTCGGATCACTTGACTTGCCGCCGGCCGTTCTTGACATTATCGGGAAATTATAAATTGTTAAGTTTTACTAATCTCATCGTTAGTTCTCATAAGTTCTCAACCCTGTTTCCCTACTTTCATGAAATTTCGAAGATATACATATGTAAATAAATACAAAATTTCTTTCTTTTATATATTTGTTTATTTGCATTTTCTTTGGTAATTAGTATTTCTCTTTCGTATGGTACGCAGCAAAACAGTCTCCAAGATGTAAGGCAACTCCACAAGACTTGCACATTAGTTTTGTTATTTTTCTTTTTTTGTTTTTGGAACATACATGGCAGTTTCTTCGTTTTCGTTTATTCGTTTCGGAAATAAGGACTAGTTGGTGTTGCTTTATGTGACCGAAAAGTCTGTCAATCGGATCATGATGAGACGCACGCGATGTAGTGGCAACTTCCAAGTTTTGCTCAGAAGCAGGTACATGGTCTTTTATCCACGAATCGCACACTTTCAATAAAAAATCGTGAAATCGGAGATTCTTCTGTTCTGTATTGAAATATTGACATGTACGGAATGCATTAAATAATGCGCAATTAAAAAGGTACATGCAAACTTTTTTTGAACATTTTATAGATTTTCTGTATATAGGGTAATAACTCAAATATTGGTCTGCCCGATCCACTCCTTTCATATATTTGTTATAGTCTAATACACTTTCAGGTTTTTTTATTGTACAATTAGTTTTTCTACATGTTCTTTGCGTGTTAATTATCATGCAACAAGGGAGAAAAATCGAGGGTTAAAATCCACCTTTTTCCAAGGGTCCAGGGGGTGATCTGCATGATTTTTGTACGGCGTTGCGGAATAATCAATTAGAATAGGTATTGAAATTGTATGAAACCGACGACGTACAAAATCAAATGATTGAATAAACCCGGAAAATCAAAAATTTTTTTCGACTTTGTGGCCTACTATTTTTAAACGGCACTACGTGTTTTCTCATTATTTTCGATGGATCTATCGGTGGTAAGAATGCCGTATAAAATCATTTGATAAAAAAGTACCCGTTTATTTTGTGCTTTTTAATTCTCACCTGTACTCAGTTAGACAGCTTACAAGTAACGGCGTAGTGCTAAAAATTATTATTTTATGCCCCTATATTGTCCCATATAGGTTTCCTGGGGGATCAGATGACCCATCGATTTTTTTAGGTCGGACCTGTAGTCTAATAAGGATAGCAAGCCCAAACCGTTTTCTCAGTTCGAGTGCTGTAACATTCACAAATTTGGCATTTTTTTTATCCTGTTTCCTTTTATCGCAATTTTGACTGTGGTACTTGTTGGTTTCATTGCAAATATATTCAAATAAATCGTTCCCAATATATAATCCTGTGATATCCTCGACGCTCTGCATATCCTTGGGAAATATGTTTGGACTCGGAGATTTTTCAAATTCATTATTGGTCCTCGGTAAATCAAACTCTGACCATTGTGCACTGTCTTCTTCGTCTGACTCATCCGAATCAGTTGGCAACCGTAGCGTTCGCCGAATTCTTCTTGAAAGTATTTCATTATCCTCCGACGATTCTGCTTCACTTTCACTTTTTTGATTTTCAATGTCTTCCCAATCGGCTAAGTCGTCCGGAACGTCAGACAAGACGTCCGCGATTCGTCGTAAATATTTGTATCGTCTCTTTCGTTTGCCATGATAAAAGGGCACAAGAACTTATACAAATAAAAAACTTGATGACTTGTGTAACTTATTGTTACCGAAACAAAGCACCAGCAGAAAGCAAAAGATAGTAAAGTGCTATCGCCGCCCATTGAGCGATGCTATGCACACGATACCACTGTGGTGTCGCCGGACGGCATAGTGTTAAAAATACTTAGATGCCGGATATATCCGGTGCTCGTATGGACAAGTCATCACACGGATGCCGAATATATCCGGTGAAGTGAAAGGGTTTAAAATTCATAAAATATGACGTTAACAAGGAAAATAAATCAATTTTCAAATTGAATGTAATAACAAAAGAATAATTATTTTTTTTATTATATTATCAATAAGGGTTGTGAATTCGATTTTGGAGGGAAAGAAGTCGCAGATATTTTTGAAGCAATCTTTAATATAGCAACATAGTCAGTCTTACAATAATAAGCCAAAAATACAATCTATATATTCAAGCTTGCGACGAACGTTTCCCTTGTTGAGTGTAATCATTTTCATCATTTGAAGAAAAATATGATTAATGGCGCATAAAGAAGGATAATAATCACTCAAGAAATAAAGAAAGCACGTTGATCTCAGCCTGTATATTATCGCGACGAATTTTACAATTTTACACATAATTATAATTGTATATCACGTTTGTGAAATCGTAGGTGCTACATTCTCTCTCTTTTTCTTTTTTGATCTTTCTTGGATGTTGCTATTTTCTTTCTTTCTTTTTGTTCTCTCACTCTTTCTTTCTTTCTCTCGAGATAAAATATAACGCATTGCGCCCCGTCCAACGAAATTTGTTTAAATAATACAAGACCTATGTCTGATGAACCCCTTATTATTGTTTATTATATATGAACAGTTCAAAGAACAAATTATTATTATTATTGAACATATTTGACGATTTTTATGTTCATTTTGTATTTCAGTTTTATTTTTTTTTCAAAGGACTATGCTCGATAACAAATTTTCTATAGTCCTGTTGACTTACGACGTATCAGTGTTTAGAAATAGTATCTAAATACATATACGAAATGATGAGAATTTTTATAAGAATATCTAAAAAGAAGAAATTTACAAGTGACTCTCTACGATGAAAAAAATGGAAGCAGATTACCGATTAAATTCAAGTTCGGTTATCTGCTTTCAAATGTGCATATTCTTTGCATTTCTAACCAATTAATTCAAACTACTCTCTATTGTTCTTTCTAAACTTTTTAAACTTGCGCTCGATTATAGTTCCGAAGAATTTTTTAAAAGATATATAAAAAAAGAAAAAAGGAAATAAAAAAAATAAATAAAATATACGATAAATGATATTTCTAATATCGTTCTTCGAATCGATAAAATAATCGAACGCAAGTCGCAAGAGAAGACAGATCTTGTTCATAATTCCCGCGTTATTTTCAAATAGAGAATTATGAACGACATCTAGCGATAAGCTTGTAAAGCCTCGCGAAACGTAACTGCTGCTTTGCTTAGCCCAATCTGAGGACTCTTAATAAAACGCGCGAAATTTGAATGTGTTCTTATTATACCAATTACCGTTTGTTCTTTCACAATTCTCTCACAACAAACATTGTAATTACAATTTAATCTTGTTACCACTAATCGAAATAAGTCTTTCTCTTATATTTTTTTGTTAGATTCTCGTTTTTTATTCAATTAGGAGAGGGGGTTCCTCAGTGTGCCACTAAACAACACTCGCATTTAGACGTTCTCTCTTGTAACATAGAGACGACCCTAAACTCTAAAATCAAATAGGGCAGGAAAAACCATCGATACAAATATATATAGATATATTATAATATAATAGAGTTATTTGATTAAACATTTAAAGCCTTACGTAAAATATACAATGTGATGTGTGTATTCGTCTTTTTCTCTTTTTTTTTTCCTACGCGATAATATTACATCATGTTGTTAGTTTCCATTTTTTTTTTTTTAATTTCTGTCTTTCATTTCGTACGAATATAATCGCCGTAATGTCGTTTACGTAACGTCGAAACAGATGTAAAAAGATGTATTCCTCTTTTTTTTATTCCCCATGAAAGATGTTCAACTATTTTTGCACCCTTATTTCTTAAAGTTCTTACTTTCTGTTCTCTCTCTCTTACAAATTTGATTTCATCCCTAATCGATACACACTTTTTTTATTATTTTTAAATTTTATTTTTTCACGAGTAATGGTAATAAATTGATAATATATAATTTATACGATGTAATTTTTGGACCAAGAAATTCTTTTGATACGGCAGTATTGATAATAATAGAGTGACTTTTTTTTTATCCCTTCCTTCCTTCTTTTCTTTCTTTTTTTTCCCTTTCATTTTATATTACGCTTTCCTATATTTTCTAGCAATGAAAATCGGAACAAATATCCTCGGTATATTATAAACTTCGTAGTTTTCCGATAGCGATTAGTATAATACGGATTATCTTCGTTATACAGTTGATTAGTATCAAATCCTAGGAGTGGAACCAAACCCTCAATTGAAGTTTGAAAAATGGCGGTTCGAAACGCTTCGGAAAGATATGCATGTATATTTTTTTTTTATTATTATTATTTTTATTATTTACTTTTTCCCCCTTTCTTATTATTATTCTTTCATCAAACGTGTTCCTTTGTTATTTTTTTTATATTTGTTTTTTTCACAATTAGAGAAACTTCTCGACGAACACAACTTAACTTTCATTTCTTATATTTAATATCTTTTTTCTCTTTTCATTGGCAAATATATTATATTATTTTTTTTATTTTATTTTATTAGATTTTTTTTTCACTTCGGTAATACCATTACGAGGATTTTCTAGGTTTTTTTTTGTTTAACTATAGCAAGTATTCCTTACGTAAAACATTAAAGGCCGTACGTTTCGTTAAATAAATGCAAAAGCTTGGTGGTTATGTTTTTTAAAAGCTTTTCTAGAGAAGCTTTTACAGGATAGACATTTTTCTTTAAATTATACATTAATCTATTTTTTTTCTTCGCTTGTAGATTTAAAAAAAAAAAAAAGACATACAAAAAACCCATACTTTTATCTCTCTCTCTCTTTCTCTCTCTCGTTCGAAGAAATGTCTCTCTATCTTTTTTCCATTTCTAAATTTTATTTTGACGAATACGTCGTTTCTTTTTATTCTTTTTTTTTTTAAGCAGGCGCGCGAATAACGGCAATAAAAATTTTGTTCCATTAAATAACTATATTTGTAGAATAAAAACAAAAACAAAAACAAAATAAAAAAAACAACGATAAAAAATAAAACTCTACAAATGTTTTCTAATCGTTTGCAAAATATAATTAAAAAAAAAAACAATGAACACTTCTACAATTGAAATATTTGTATTAAAAAATACAATGAAGTGTATGTATCATCTTTTTGTAAACTAATTTTTGTCCCCCTTTTTTATATTGTGTGTTGTGTTGCTTGTTTTTGTTTGTCGTGTAGCCATTTTTTCTTTTATTGCAATATTATAAAGCAATTTTTGTATTTGTTACTTTTGTTAACTTCATCTTATTAAATATAAATCGAGAAATTTCTAGCTAGCTCAATTAACATTCTGAATATTTAAAATCTAAATGAAGTATTGATAATACAATACTCACTTCATCTTGTATTGGTACAAAAACTACAATATTCTCGACTGATACGAATGAAATTGATGAAAGGCAACTTCTTAGTCCTCTCTTTTCGATACTTTATTTTATAAATGAGCTTCAAGAAAGCTCCGATTTATTGATTGATTGATTGATCCATCTGTGTGTTTTATTTTCGTTTTTTTCCAAAAAACGCAGGCATATTATTTAAAAATTATTATCAAAAATAGGTCGTTGAAAAATCGTTGCAAAAGTTACACAATTTATTATTTTGAAAAATCATTTTTATGCGATCTTCTATTTTTTTTCCTTTCTTTCTTTCTTTTAATTAATTAATTAATTATTTATTTTTTTTAATTTTTTTTTTAATTTTTATTTATTTTTTTTTTGGTAATTATATTACTTTTTATTCTCCGGTAGCAGTTACGATTTGATTAATTATTTTATATGGTTTGCATCAGCGGATAATATTTTAGCAAATATTTCCAGACATTATCAAAATTTAATTATATCTTTCGTTTTACGAATATATTCAAGACAGTCGTGTGTGCACACTTTCGTTTATCAATAAATAATTCATGTATAAATTCTTAAGCCGTAATTCAAAAAAGATGAATAAATAGTTTTCTTTCTTTCTTTCCTTTCATTTCTTCATTAGAATACATTTATTTTTATTATGGTCAATTGAATAAAATTGGAGTAAAAAAATTCGCATTTAACATATTTAATTAAAACTCTGTATGTGTGTAGTACTATTACTTTTATATTTCAATGTAACTTCTTGATATATAGGTCTCTCGAAGGAACGAACAAACAAAAATGAACGACGTGGATAAATAAAAACATATTTTTCATCGCGTTAAATTATAAAATACAATTAAAAAAAAAATGTGTGTATATATATATATATATATATAGTATTAAAAATTAGAATATAAAATAATACATGATTATAAAATACAATAATAGCTGACTATTTTATATATTATATATATATATCATTTCTTTGAGACAGCCCATAATATATTAACATACGACGACGATTAGAATTATATATTTGATGTTGTTATTTTAATGAATTCCATTTGTAATTATTAATAACTAATGAGAGAGAGACCTGTGGAATATTTTGGTAAGTACGTATAAAATATATTTACACGAACATTACTAAAATAATCACAGAGATGATGATAATGATTATTATTCCTTCAGGTTATTATCAAACGACCCAGATTATATTTTATTCTTCTTCTCATCGCGAATAACTAATTGCTACTTTGTGCTGTACGAACTTAATTTGTTCGGCCAGTTTTTAAAAAAGATAAAGATAATATATCTAGCAATTGTAAACTACTAGTGGACCGCGTCAAAATGATATTTCTATTTTTGTTGTTCCCATTTTATACTTTTGTTTTGTATCTTCCAATATAAGTTGTTGATTGTGTTGACGATTCTGTTTTATATCAGTTTTATTAGTCTTTTATGAACTTTCAATGTTTTTAATAGAGCTGACATATATATATATATATATATATATATATATATATATATATATATATATATATATNTGCATACTATTGCAAATATAGTATGCACAATATGTATACTATTTGCATAATATATGCATTATAGTATGCATATATATGCACACTATATATATATATATATATATATATATATATATATATATATTAAGCAGAGTCTTTCTTCTTTTTTATTTTAAATTAATTTAAAAAAAAAACAAACAAACGAAAACACCCCCCTAAAAAAAAAAAGAAAGAAAAGAATATAATGCAAAAATAATCTTAGTGTCTGCCATTTTGAGCTTAACTTATTCAAGATATCACTTACCTAAAAAAACTATTATACAATGAAAATTGATAATGTCCGACGATTCTTTAACAACTTACAGCTACGATCGATCCGTTTCTTTAATCGAGAAAATGTAATCTTACTTTTTTGTGTTTTTGTTGTTGGTTTCATTTTTTTTTAGATCTAAAAGTCTTGAACTCGAGAATCATGACTTCCGATTACGTAATATCGTTTCATAAAATTGCATGCAAGTAATTATAGAAGTCGAATTTAATATTGTATTGTTTTTTTTTTTCGTTTTCTTTTTCTTTCTTTTTTTTTTTTTTTCGTCAGACAGTAACAATATGGGATTTTTTTTTTCTTGAGATATGATGAAAGTTCTTGTTTTTTTATAGATGACAATTTTTTTGTTTTTTTGTTGAGATTTTTTTTTTTATATTATTACGATTACCTAGCGCCGACAATTCAGCTAGATTCTTTTTCCTTCGAGTCTGAAAAATAATAAAAGTAAAAGATGAACGACACAGTCTTCACAGTCTTCTTCATTGTGTTCTTTTGAGATTTGTTGAGCAAAAAAAAAGAAATAAATAAATTTTGATTTTATTTTTTACTTACCACTGTCAGACTTATCCTCGGATGTTCCGTTTGTCAGTTCAGGCTCTTTTTTCTTTTCACCTTCCTCCGATTCCACGCTACATGCTTTCTTCTCTTCCTGATTGGTAGCTTTTTTGTCCTTTGCTTTTCCTTTCGCTGGTGTAGCTGGTTTTGGTTTGGGTTCCAAGCTAGGATCCAATACGATTTTTCCAATATTCTTTCGATCGTGCATCTTTTGCATAGCTTCCGGGACATCCTCAAGAGCCCATGTTGAATCCATAACTGGCTTTATTTTACCTTCGCTCCATAATGCGAATACTTGATTAACAGCCCGACGGACATATGCGTGACCGCCATGTTGGTACATTAAATGACGAAGATTTAAACCTGACAACGTTTTGTTTTCATCGAATAACTTTATGGGAGAAACTTTGTCTACTTGCCACCACTATAAAAAAGAACAAAATAAATTAATGAAGGCATTTTTTAGAAAAATTATTTAATATCTTTTATAAAATGAAATTTTTTAATAATAATAATATTACTAACCGATCGTGCAGCGGAAAAGAAGCTTTTCGTTTCTCCTGTTACAACGTTACTTGAACCATAAAGAATGTATTTTCCCATAGGTTTTAATAAAGCATATCCTTTGTTGCATTCTTCACCGCATAAACAATCCAAGACTATATCCACGCCTTCCGATGCAATTCTGTAATAATAATAATATATAATAATGTATAATATTGTATAACATTTATATAATATATTATAATTATTATTATTATTATATATATATTATATTATAATATTTATTAACATATTTATATAATAATATTAGAGGGACTGCGCGCGCGAAAAGTAAATGTGACTTTTCTAATCTTAAATTCAAAAGAACAAATTTTTAACAAATTTTTATTTTTAATCAATAACATAATCAACCCTTGTTATGAACAAAACCTTTTTCATTTAGTAATGCAAATTTTAAATACCGGATCAATAAAAATTTAATTAAATTTAATTTCGATTAAATTTACAATATCAAAATTGATATGCGTAGTTTACGACATTACTTTCCGGTCCCTCAAATATATAATATATATAATGATTATAAATAATGTATATTTTTTTTTAATTTCTAAAAAATATTTATCATTATTTTTTGATCATTTATTATCTCGTATTAGAAATATTCTTACTTTCTGACTTCGTTACAGTAATCCGTTCCTCGTTCTAGCAAATAGTCTATAGTACCGGAGGATTTAAGGGCTTCGTGTTTTGACTTGCTACAGACACCAAAAATGGTCACATCTTTTACAGTCTTAGCGAGTTGGACTACGGCTTGACCCTAAAAAAAAATTTCATCATAAAATCGATTAAAGATTTCAACCGGAAAATATAAAAATGATTTAAATCAAATCATAAAATAGAAAATATTTTGTTGTGTAAACACAAATATGGAAAAACGTAATAATGAATTAACGAAATGAGGAATTAAGAACGATCAATAAAAAATATTTAGTTAAGCTGTTTCAGGTTTTCTTCTCAACAGAGGAAGCATTCATTATTTCCAAGAATCGAGGAGAGTTCTTCTTCGTTTTCTGTTGCTCTCCGCCCTTCTCGAGAATTCGATACCCGACAACCGATGCGAGAGAGCCGAAGAACGAACCGAGGCCAAGGGACTTGAGAAAGAACGAAAAAAAAAAGATAGAGAGAGAGAGAGAGAGAAAAAAAGAAAACCAGAGAAAGGAAAAGAAGAGAAGAAGATAACCCACAACCCAGAATTTTAAGTAGCCTGCTCTCTGCTCTCAATTGCGCATCACTGGTCAACCCCATAAAAGTACTCATTAAAATAAAAGGATATTCTCTTCGTAATATTTTGAAAAAAAAATGTCCGAATGCTAAGAGAGAGAGAGAGAGAGAGAGAGAGATTTGGATAACCTAAAAAAAATAATAAAATAAAATAAAATAAATTTATATTAAAATTGATATATATATATATATAGATAGATAGATAGATAGATAGATAATACTATAAACAAAAAAACAATCTAAATATATTATTTTATTAACAATAATATAAAATTCCATTCACGTGGGATAAAACTTCAACGAGTTTTGTTTTAAAACGAATCACATTAAAAGGAAAACTAATAAATTTTAAATTTAATTTCTCAATGTATCCACGTAGTTGAACTGAAATGAAAAAGATAAGAAAGAAATAAAAGAAGAAAGGAAGGAAGGGAAAAAGGAAGGGCATGTTGTACACGTGGACGGTAAAAGCGTTGTGAAGGAGGCCTAAAAGTAACACGTGGTGCAATAGTGGTGGTGCGGTCTCAGACGGGCGCGGCCCACGACAGTGGTCGATGAGAGAGCGAAGGGTTGCCAAGCAACCCTCACACCCCGTACGCGATCTCGACCAGCATCCCCCATAGATTTCACCTTCTCGACTTCTAGCGGTACACGACGACTACTACCACCACCACTACCACCACCTACCACCACCCACACTGTTGTAGTTGGCCTCAGGTATAACCTGTTGAGTCGTATTGATCCCGACGTTTCTATCCTTTTCTTCTTTAATGTCTACAGCTAGAGAAAGAGAGAGACAGAGACACAGATAGAAAGGTTGGCTGGAACTATTAGGATTTCAAGGAGAATTAAATTTACTTATATATATTTTCCTTTAGTCCTCTCTCTCTCTCTCTCTCTCTCTCTCTCTTTCTCTCTCAGCTTTCATTTATATGTTCAAATAAAGAAAAAAACATTTCACATAAATGTATTGTTTTCATTTTTTTTTACAAAAGTTTAATTGGTTAGAAAACTCTCATTGTATTCTGGACTAATCGAAGTTTTCCAAAACTTGACAGAGCATAATATTTTCAACAAGGATACGATTAATTATTATAATAAAATACTTACTACACCACCACCAGCACTGTGCAACAAAAGTGACTTCCCAGGAGCGAGATTGGCCAATTCAAAGAGCAGGATGTAAGCTACGGTGTAATTCATAGTAACGGCAGCCGCATCCAAGTAACTCATGCCTGGTGGCAATGCAAAAACAGACGTAGCAGGGACAGCTACTAATTCGGCCCATGCTTTATGATCAGGTAGAGCAACTACTCTGTCACCAACCTAAAAGAAACAGATAGAAGTGATAATAGTTTTGCATATATTACCAACACGATAATCATCCTGTGTACTAGGCAATATACATATACATACGTAATATGTATTATTAAATATTAGAAAAAAAAGAAAAGAAAGAAAAAAAAACTTACTTTGAAATTCTCAACTCCCTCGCCAACTTGTTCGATATCTCCAGCACACTCTGAACCCATAATGAAGGGTGTCTTTGGAGGCGAATCGATTGCACCTTGCCGTGCCATTAAATCTTGGAAGTTCAGACCACTGTAACCAAGTACAATTACGCCTTAAGATTGTGGTAAAGAAATGATTATTCATCTCCCTTTTTCAATGGGGTCAATAAGATTTGCTGTCTTTCTTTTTTTCAAAATTTTTTTTAAACCCCTTTTGTGGATTGTGAATTTTGTAGACTTATTGATCACAATTAAGTTATTATTACTTTATGATTAATTGAAATAATACTGTTTTTTGAAAAATGATTAAATTTACGCTTATTGTAGATGTATATATGACTATAGTAGTCAAAGGATTAAATTAAAATATTTAATATTTATTATTATAATTTATTGATAGAAAAAAAAAGGAAAATTCAAAAATTTGTGATAGAAAGTGCTGTTGAAAGACCAGAGTGTTGTCGTATGAACATGATAACGTTTTTAGAGGTATAGTAGTTGTAATAGTAGTTGTAATTGTATTAGTAATAGCAGAAATAGTTGTAATAATAGTATTACTATTAGTAATAACAAAAGTATTTGTAATTGTATCAATAGTATCAGAAATATTTGTAATAATAGTATTACTATTAGTAGTAACAAAAATAGTTGTAATAATAGTATTAATATTAGTAGTAACAAAAGTAGTTGTAATAGTAGTGTAGGAGTACCATGATCATCATCATCATCATCATGATCATCATCGTTTCGTCACGTGAAACAAACCACCATGTTATGTAGTTTCGACAAAAGAACGAAGGGTAATATAAACCAAAGGCGCCAGGATGCCTAGACCGACGCCTGGCGTCTCACGCAACTTGGACGACGTTTTACTTGCTCCCTAAGTTGACTGTAACTATACTGCGACTATCGAACGAACTACGGTTATATGCTTAGAGGAAAGATACGCATTGCCAGGGAAATAAATAAATAATGCGATACTTCTGACCGGTTCCACGCTACTTGCTCACACTCTACGTTTTATCTACATGCTTGGAATTAAATTATGATATTTATTTCATTTCTTTTTTTTCTTTTCTTTGCGTACAATCCTAATATCTACAAGTTTTAGTTACGCATGTACACGCAAGATAATAGAAACCATTGTTTTTTTTTTAATTGGAGTTCGAAAGGGGAACAAATAAAATTGTAGAAATTACAAATGATTGTTTTTGAGGTTAGTTGATGTTTTTTTTTATCGGATGTAATATTTAATTTGATTTTTGGAGAATTAACATTACAAATTTTTTTATTTAATTAGTGTCAATCTCACATGAAAGGATTTTAACAATAGCATCAAATCTAAAACAAGTATTTTATTTTAGGAATGTTCAACAAAAAGGGTTACGCGTTAATAATAATATGAATGAAAATAATTGAAATTGTTGTCATAATAAAACCCCCCAACGGAAGGATCCCTTCCAAAGGAAGTAACGAACGGATGGGACGATGAAGTCCTTTTTAAGAAAAACAATGGGGAATTTATTCTTTCGTAATTCGTAGTTTGAATTAAAGACACAGTAGTATAGAATAAAAAGAAGAAGAAAAAGAAGAAGAAGATGGTTACAAAAGAACGGAAGTATTCCTCAACCTAATAAGATAATACGATGACGATTTAATATAATGAAATTCCATTGAACGTTTCGACCCAATTGTCACCCCCCATTATCGTTAGCAACGAAATAGATAAGAGCAAATCATTTTCAAATTGTTCCCTTACACACACGATGAGAACTCATACTTAAATGATTTCTAAATTATTATTTTGTATCAATTTAATAAACAAATATTTTTGAAATAAATGCATAGAAAAACCAAAAAAGAAAATGTACACAAATAATAATATACAATACACGTATAAAATGATTTGAGGTTTTGGAAATAATTTCCCTAGTTGTTTTCTTGGTAAAATCGATCGAATTGTATTTAGAAACAGCATGAAGGCGACCGATGATGACGTCACATCGACGTTAACGATGACGCATGCAATGCATGCATTGCACACACCACCACCACCGTTAAGGGAGGGTAGGGTCATAGTGTTACACATATCGTTCCTTCCTTTCAATATTCTCTAACCCTCAAGTTAAATGTTCGTAAATAAATTAAACTATCTATAACTCAATTCATCTTTTTTTTTCAATTACGGAAATTACTTTTTTTTTTATTAATATGTGAAGAATATTTGTAATATTGGACTTAAAACAAATAAATAATTAATATAAAAAATAAATCAGTTTTTATTAAATTGAGTCATGTTTTATTTTTTATTTATTTTTTAGTGCAATAGTTGATGCAGTTTACTGACTAACGTTGTTAACCTGTCAAGGGGGCGGGATGTATGAATACGTCTAACTTATTTTACGTACTTTATATATAAAAAAATGAAAAAATATATTTCATAGTCTTTCCATTTATTTTAAGTACAAATAATAATAAATAATAAGAAAAGCAACGTAATTAAAAAGGGAATTCCCCGGTTAACGGTTTAAAAAAAAATAAATAAATGATTTGTGTAACCACTAAAATGTATTTAATTTAAATAATATAAACTTATTTTAGTTGACAAAAAAAAATATACCATAATGCAGATAATTTAACTGTTCCGATTTAAATGCCCCGCCCTATATACATATATATATACTCAAGTAAGTGACTATAAAATTACATAGCGTTATAAAAAGTTCAATTCATTATCATCTATCTAATATATATATATATATATATGGCTTTTAAAATAAAAATGGAACATTCTTTTAATTTTGATCCAACGATAATAAAAATAACTAGTATATGCTTTTTTATTCCACGAGTTACTAGTATAGTTTTTTTTTTATTACTAAAAGCATACCTAAACGATATATGCATATATAAATAAATATATATATATATAGAAACACGAAGAGTCAATCTTATTTCTATCGATCGATCAACGAAGAAGACACTCGGGCGCCAGTAAAGTCATAAAAAGAAATCAAATGCGCGAATCTCGCGTGACTCCATGAGAAAAAAAAGACCCCCGGACAATTAGGGGAACCCCCAACAAAAAAAAAAGAAAATTATCGGTGTATGCACGTGCCCTCCCCCTTCTCCTACCCTTACCCTCGACCACCACCTACACCTATACCCCTTCTTCACCCCCCACCCATCCTACTATTATTACGATTCCGTTGGGATTATCTTTAGGGAAAGTAGAAGTAAAAAAATACAAAAAAAATTTATTTAATCGACCAAGTCATACGCATCCCCCTTCGAAATGTAATTGGGATGAAGGGGAGAGACAAGAGAGAGGGGGATGGGGATTTTATTATTCGTTCCAAGAACGAAATGTGTTAAATCATCCCTGTTATTATATTCTTATAACGCTGAGGACACACATACACACACATATTGTGTTATCTATAATGATTTTCACGAAGGTCGTTAACATGTTTTATTGTTGTAATACACCTTATGTTTCTTTTTTTAATAAGCATTTTAAACAGATGACACGAATATTTTTATAAAAAGGGTGTATAGAGTAAAGTTTCGTCAGAATATTTCAGTCTTTTAGTTGGTTGGTTTAATATTTAGTTGTTTACTTGTTTATTTTTTTTTTTTTTTACTTTAAAATATGTTCTTATCCTTGGTATTTTTAAATTGTCGGATTGAGTTAAAAAAAAAAAAACTTTTCTTGGTATTTTTCCATGTAAATGAACAATCGTATCATATGTTTGGAATGAAATATTTGAACGATTTAAAGTAATCAAGTTAAAAGTTTATTTTAATAGAGAAATCTCACGTTTCACCGTTCAAATTATCGAAAAAAAAAAAAAATATATGAAAAAATATTTGTAAAGACAAAAAAGTGACGTTGTATTTCAACTAGCGAGGAACATTTTAATTGATAACGTCTAGGCATATGTGTGTACAGTCACGTTCACATCTCCGGAATATATTGTCATATGTAGACATAAAATGTGTAACTGAGTGCATAATGCAAACTTTTGTCATAATGTGAAAAACTTTTAAAAATACCAGTCAACGTTATAATCGTTCGAAATGTTTTTATAATTATATTATTATCGTTATTATTATTATATGTATATTGGATTACTAAGAAAACTCATATAAATTACGTTAAGCGCCACGCGAATTTTTAGGGAAATTCCTGTCAGGCCACAGGCGTTACTTTGTATTGAAAAAATAGTTAAACGTGTCAGCCACCGATGACTGACGTGACGCTCAACGTGATATGTACAGAAATAATCAAAATAAGTATTAATGATAAATATAATATAAATAAATAAATAATATAAATATAATAAAATATATATATCAAAATCTGTGAACAAAGCTTTAAAAATATTATATTAATATAAAATTGACGATTAGGGTGGTGACTCACTGTAATATACTGGAAACTTATAAAAAAAAAAATAATAATTAAACAAATTTTATATTTTCGAATTCACGAATTAATGTGAACGAATAAAAATGAAATTAAAGGAACATAGAAAAATAAAAATAAAAAAGGACAAGTTAAACAATAATGCGATTCGTCGTCTAATATAAATATCGACGATAACGCAGGTGTATTAAAAGTAATGAAAATAAAATAGAAAAATACAAAGTAAGGTTAGGTTGATTGGTTGGACGTAAGAGAAAAACCTCGCGATAAGAATTATCGACTCGATATTAAGGATTAGCCGTGTACAAAAGATGACAACAAGAATTAATCACTTAGTATGGCTGCACGAACAAATACATATGTGTATATGTTTTCGTTGAACATTAGAAATAACGATAAGCTGTTTTTTCCTCTACTACCTAAACAAAGTTATACAGTTACATAGTTTACAAATATTTTTCCATATTTCGTTGGAAAATAATAAAAATTTGAATTAACACATCGTCAAGGAAAAAATGTATTATTTGATAGTGAAGGAAGGATAATTATTTTGTTTACAATTAACGATTAAAATGAATAAACATTTGTCGCAAAAAAAAAAGCAGGAGCAAATCTTTATTCCATATTTATAATTTTTTTTGTCCCCCTTACATGCGTCGTCATAAGGTTGCTTACATAAATAAAAATCTACATAAACACATATATAAGCATAGACATATATATATAGAAGTCTTATTGGCCTCGGTAAATACATAATACGTAATAAATAATAAGAATAATAATAATTCACGAGCGTACGATAAATAAACCCCCGTACTCTTTACATCACCACCACACAACTCAAAACAACAACATCTTCAAGAGTTATCAATTGTTTTCAAACGATTCGAGAGACATCAAATGAAAGATAGAAAAAGAGTAAGAGAAAGAAAAACAAAGATAGAGACCAAAAAGAAAAAAAATAAATAATACTAAAGGATAATTCTTTGTTATTTTTTATTGCTACAGAAACAATCTTTGCATTTGAATTCTTTCGTTGTGTTACTACGATTGGTATGCATGCGTAAGAAATGAGATTAAAAACACTACGTGAAGATAATAAAATGAAAATAATAATTATTAAATGATAATTATTAAATGATAATTATTTGATTTTTAACTGTACAATAAAACAATTTTTATTATATTCAAAATTTCTGTAAAAATATTTAATATATTAATAATAAAAAATAAGAGAGAAGGGGGTACATAACCTAATGAATAATTCTAATTATTTTTTACAAGTTTCCCACGATTCATAAAATGATATTTCATTTTACAAATAATAAAAATGTCAAGTATTTTATAAATAAATAAAATAAAATATATATATATAAAGTTTTTTTTATATGAAAATGGCGCGACAAAATGACGCCGAGTTACGCGAAAAACAAAGAATCGAAAACGGTAAGACCAGCCAGCTGCTGAACACGCACACGATGTTCTTTTTCTGACTCATGTTGCGAGTTAACTATATATATATATATAAAACACAGACATAAATACATATATGCACATACACATAATATACATATAATATATATATATGTAATTTGCTTCCAACTTCCGAGAGTGGAAACAATAATAAAAAAAAATATATACAGAATGAGTCAATAACACAACTTACTAGAATAAACTATTTCAAATCAAATTCTTATCAAATTGATAACACGTGCATAATATAATTTTATTTATATACGTTTTCAAATGAATTCATTTTTATTTCGTTTGAAAATCATTTCAATATTCAAAACTAAATTTAATTTATTAATAAATTGATTTTATTAATTTAAAAATAAAATCTCTAAATTAAATTAAAATTAATTTTAATATTGAAAATTAAATTTTATGATATAATTATATATTTAAATGTTTGAAAATTTAATTGCATAAAAAGTGTATTTAAGCAATTTATTTAAACAAGAGAATATTTGATAAATTTTTTTGTGTTGATTAATTAAATAAGGTATTGATAATCAATTGTATGCGTCAAACGTATCACACGCCCTCCTTTCCGGATTAATCATTTTCTAAGAGATAACGTAATTGATAAGATCTGAGTCATTTTCAATGCAGATCGCCGCATATACGATGCGTAAGAAATGACTTATATCGTTTATAATTAAACAAGGAAAAAAAAGAAAGAAATGAAAAAAAAAAGATAAATATAACAACACGATGAGGAAAATAAGAACATGTGTAAAAGCAAGCAAGAAAGAAAGAAAGAAAGAAATAACCTGTACGATAACCTCAAATAAAAGAACAATTAATTGACTCATTGTAGAAAAAAAAAAACAGAAATTGTAATTAATATTGTAAATTAAATTGACAAATTTTTTTGTAAGATATTTGTCAATGAAATGATTCAAATGAAAAACTGTAAAACTTTGCATAAAAACACCCTATATATATAAACACCTACTACAATTCTTAATTTTATTTAAAAGTTGTTAACGAAATGTCTTATTTCTATTACTGAAATAAAATATTAATTCCTCCCCTTTTTTGTATATGTGTGTAAGTGTGTGTGTATATTCATTGTCAATATATAATTATTTCGAAATACACATTGTGGTGTCAGCCAACCCTCTTTCTCATTTCTCTTCTTGGCACTGGGTGTGGCGAGAGAGTTTAGTATCGTTCGTTGGTAGTAGTTGAAGGATTATTACTTGAGATAAATCGAAGACGAACGAGAATGGGGGATTTAACGGAAAAATTCTTTGACCTCGTCGTTTACCCCTATGACGAAGAAGAACATTCGTAATAATAAATATAAACTTTGATCGCTTATTATTCCCACTTGTAGAAACATTTTATTTATACATTTGGATAAAAAATACGCATGTGTGATGAATCCTTATAAAGTATTTCTATCGGATCACGAAATGAGATTGACAAAGTTTTACGACCTTGTCTATTTAAATTAAAACAAAACAAATTAAAATCATGCAAGAAAAGGTGTAATAGAAAAAATGGCGTACATGTTATTTCATTCAATTTGATTATTATATCCAATTTTATATGTTGCAGTTAATAAATTATTTGTTCATGTATATTATTAAATTTTTTAAATATTATTTAAGTATTATTAAATTATAATTTTATTTATTGAAAAAGTATTATTTTCAAATAGAATAATATATGTTATATTCCATAAAATAAAAGAAATTATATTTATATAATTTAATTTGTTACAGTTTTAAAAAAAGGATTTTATATTATTATGGGATTATTTTTTTAAAATGAAATAAGGGTGTGTGTGTGTTATATTCGCCATTTTTTTAATTACTACACGAACAATTAACTTAGAAATTTATTTGTAGTGGTAACCATACGCCATTTTTTTCTACACGTTTTTTAACAATTTTTGTTTCTTTTCTTTTTACGTGAACCGAAGAAAATATTAATAAATAATAGAATAATAAAAAAGTCATAAAACTAGATTGATTGTATTAGAAATCAAAAGAACGATGAAAAGAAGAAAATCTAATGCGGGTAGTAAAATTCGTGGTTCTTTCTTTGTCTGTCTGTCTGTCTGTCTCTCTCTCTTTCATGAAACTGTCATGGCGGATTTCTCTTGCGCACGCGTGTGCGTGTATATCCGCGTGCGTGCGAAGGGGGGTGCAGGAAACACGGGTGTGGTTCGATCAATACGGACATCCCATAGATCTATCGGTGCACGAGCGCACACAATATACTCACAGACAGCAGACCAATACACACTAAGAAAACGGCTGAGGGCCTGTTGTGTCACCCACAGGGTGTCCAAAATTTGTCTACCTTGTTCTTTCTTTTTTTTTTTCATTGGATAATAAATACTTTGTGTTCAAAATAATATCTTTTTATGTAAAAGATAATTTCTTATCTTTATAGATAATCTAAATATATATTAATTATTATTCAAATTTTTCTTTATTTAACCTTAAATTATTATGACAGTTAAAAATATTCAAAAAATAAAATAAAAATAAAATACATGTGAAATTATTGGAAACGTCAGATAAATATTCGTTGATTTTATTTGAACGAATTAGAAAGATAAAGGGAAGTATTATGTCTTCGACTTACTTCGGCTTATCAAGTTAATGAGCCTTTAGTATCGCATTATGGGAAACTGAACGGATGCCATTCAGCTCATCGAGAAGAGTTTTACTGCTCTCTCCCTCCAGTTTAATATGAACGAGAGTTACCCGTCGTTAGGATTTTCACTCTGCCTTTCATAACGTACTCTCTTCTTGTCCTCTCTCTCTCTCTCTCTCTCTCTCTTACTTTTACTCACTCACACCCTTCCTCTCTCTTCCCCCTTTTTCCTCTTGCTCCTTTCATTTCCTTTCAAACGACTAACCAAGTTTATTTAAGACAGAAAGAAGAAAGAAAAAGAAAGAAACACGTCCTCGACAGTCGACCATATATATATATAGGGCGATATAAAAAGATCATCCCTCTTTTGAAAGATTCTTCAAAAACGCTTTTCTGTGTTGAACTTTAAAATTAAATTGCAGTTCCAAAAATAAATAAAAAAAACAATTGTATAATTTTCTGAACAAAATGATTTGGAAACGTTAATTATACAGATTGAAAGAAAATAAGATGAGAAAAACAATGGAGGATGAAATAAAAAGAAGAAATTCATTAATATTCTAAAGAGATGATTTGATTCGAGTAGTAGCATTTATGGGAACGAACGTTTGGAATCATACTTTAGACGGTTGTGTATGTGCCCGGTAGTATGGCATGGCATGACATGGCGTGGCGTGTCCGGAAGGGCACACCGCCATACACACGAATTTATTCGAACCAGCATCGGCAGCAACGGCATTATGTCTTTCTATAGAGGGGCTATTTTCTCATCAATGCCAATCGCCTTTATGAAACGTGACTCACGCGTGAAAAGGTCCTCTCTCGCACGCCTTTGAATACAACGTTGACGATCTCTCCCCGACCGCGTATACTGCATACAACACCACCACCACCATCGAAGGAGAGAGAAAGAAGAGAGGAAAAAAGAAAGACAGAGAAAGAAAGAGAGAGAGAGAGAGAGAGAGAGAGAGAGAGAGAGAGAGAGAGTGGGTGTGCCACGCTCCCAAGAGCGTATAAGCTTTCGAGAGATAGAAGCCGGCTCCATGGCCAAGGTCAAAGAAACCTCGTACAGAATTGCACGACGGTGGGTTACAAGGCCTACGATGGTGTCTCTTTCGATTTAATTAGATTGTTTTTTAATTAAAAATATTTCATTCTTTTTACAAATACTTATTCAAAATTTTAATCGATTCGTGTTGCCAGGATACGATTTATGCTTTTTGAAAAGTAATACTATTCTTATGATATTTTTTTTACATATGCAATTATAAGTACGTACTTTGAAAATGACTCGAGATGAATTTAATTAAAAAAAAAAAATTAATAGATAGTTATTGTTAAAAAATGTGAATAAAGGATATGCATATTATATCTGTCAATGTGTGTCCTTGACAGAAAAAATTCACTGCATTCGATTAGTTTACTAAACGTCGGAATTCTTTGACTGACACATGAAAAAAGGTTCATACGAATGAGAACATTTTTCTATACAGTAATGAAAAATGAATAAATATATATATATATGTATAAAAATGAAATGTAACTTACCATGCTTTGACGCGTATAAGAACTTCTCCTTCGCCAAGGGTGGGTTCTGGCTTTCTCAGAGCTTTAACACTTTTGAGTCCGCCGAAACCATTGAGCACGATTGCTCGCATATCCTTTGGCTCTGGCGTTGGTTTTTCCTCACCGTTCTCTCTCGCCTTTTCACCCTCGCCATTCTCCTCGACTTTTTTCTCCTCCTCTTTCGTTTCCTTGGGCTCCTCTTTTTCCTGTTTAGCGGGCGGTGCTGCTTCCTGTGGCGGCTTTTCACCCTCAGCGTTCGGGCTTGTCTCGTTCTTGTCCTCTGCCATTTTTCTCCTTGTTAGTTTTTTCTCTCTTCGAAATTACTTTTACCCTACTGAGAGAAAGAAGACTCGGATGTTCCTCCTTATTCGTTTAAATCTCTTTCTTTTTTTTTTTCGAAAAAAAAAGGCTTGTTTGATATATGTATATATATGATATTCTTTACATTAAAAAAAAGAAATAAAAAAAACGTTAGAAAAAGAGAAAGAGAGATAAAGAATAAAAGATATATATTATATACGCGGAAAGAATACTATTATCCTGCCGGCGTTTTAAGTGTAATAAAAAAAGATCTATATTACGCACCAATTAACAAGCGCGCGTTCGCACTCAACGAGAGCCAACGACGTTCTGCGCCGATTTACGCTACTCCGAAGGAAACGCTTCGTGCGAGTTCGGGTGCCGGGTACGCCGGCCGGCCGGCCGGCTGTCCTGCTTGGCCGCCCGGTGACGCGCACGACGTTTCTGTTGCCTAGCAACGCCTCAACCAATCCGAATAAAAACTTTTCTTCCTTCTATCGAATCTCTTACGCCGGAACGATCGGCTCATGATATCGGCCAATCACGTCGCGGTAGACGCCTTTCCCTGCTTCCTGATTAGTTTCTCCTTTTATAGCTAACGCCTTTGTCTGATTTCTGATTGGTTACTTGTTTTACATCGTTATCATTCGCCTTCACTTTACGCTTAAACCTAATGAAAGAAGTGAGAACCACGGGAAAGTAGTTCACAGTCGATTGATAATTAGCCTTTGTCAATGCTGTCTATCGGTTAATTATCTTTCACACAATGTTCGCATTTAAATGTTCACCTTCTTTTATTTTTTTAAACGATCTTTATATCGTCACTTTTCTTATAAATGATTATTAACTTAAATAAATAATTTTTTTATTGAAAATTTTGATTAGTTTTCTATTTGTTTAATAAATGACATTTTTTTATATATTTGTATTTTATCGATTTTGTAAATTATGTTCATTTGAATTAAGAATAAATCAATCGATTAGACAAGAATCGTATAGCATGTTAAGTGTGCTTCGATCGTTGTTTTGTCGATAGAATATTCTGCTTACCGAGCATGCGTATGAAAATCTAATATTAATATTTTATAATCCATAAATACATATATATGATATGGATAAGGACTTTTAGTGGATAAAATATTCGTTAGCAAAAATTTAGCATCTATCCAAAAAAAAGTATTAACATTCTATACGAATTAATTGTTGTACATGTTAAAAAAGTCAAAGTGTCAATAGATACATATATTCATTTACTTTTACGTTAAAAACTATAAATCCAAAAATAGAAGAAATTAATTTTATGATTTATTTTATAATAGAGATGGTTTTTTAATTACTTTAGAATATAAATAATTTAAAATCCTAAAATCAATACTGCAATTTTTGGACTTAGTCCTCTTTCATAATCATAGGCTTATTCATATATATATATATATATATATATATATATATATTACATATTTCATATTAGGTAGGATACCTCCTAAACTTTACAATACTAATATATGTATATATATATATATATTTAAAACCACAAAACGATTGAGCGGAATCAAGAGAATCGTGCAAGTCTACAATGAGGATGTGGTGATTGAAACGAATAGCTCGCGTCGTGTAAGAGCAAAAAGTATCCAACCAGAGTTCAAATTAGTAGGATATCATAGTATGGGTAAGCTCTTCCTTTTCTCTTATATATATATACATATAAATACATGTACATTCAAATTGATTTAAAACCAAAAAAAACAATTTATAATAACTAATTGTATTTTAAAAGGCTACCCATTTTGAGAATATTATCAAGATATAATATTATACCAATTAAAATACTAATGAAATAGATCAAACTAAATGGAAATTGTAATGAATAGACAACTAATGTATGTATGTATAATCATTATTATAATAATAATTATTATCATAATTATTAATAAATTTAATGCAAAACACGAAACCATTTTTAAAGTTCTCTTCGGTAAATTTCGTGAATGTTCGACAACATTCGGTAAAATATTGGAGGCGCGCTTACTAATCAAGATTTTTTTCTTTTTTTCAAATACAAAGAAATGATTTCTGATATGATATCAATAAATTCTAAGTACGTAAGTGTATATGATATTAAATTCCTATTTTCTTTCAATACTCGATTGTATGAAAATACGACCTTTGAGCTTGGATTTTCTTATCAGTGATTAAAAGAAAATGTTGGGTCATACTTTTAGTCTGTACAAATAAAGATCTTGTTCATTATAGAAAAACAATAATTAGCATCGAAGAAATATTCTCGTTTTAAAATCCAGTGATAATAATTTTATCAATAATTAATAGTGTTCCGTGTAAAGTAGCCATTTTTATTTATGATAAACTTCGTTAAATTGTGTAAGTTTTAGCAACTCATTCAAATAATTACTCTGTTTTTTTTTTACATTACATAAATACAAATTAGTCAAGAAAATGTACTTAAATGGATACATAAAATAAAAATAAAAATAAGGACGATTGATAAGACTTACATTAGTGGTGTTTAACATTAAAAATGTACGTATGTATGTCAGGGTTAACAGAAATATTCGTAATGGTATTACAACGATCGTGAAGTTAGTTATCTTTATGACTTTTGTATAAATTATTTATTTATAAAATATAATATTATTTATTTCATAAAAGTAAATATAGACGGGAATTTTTGTATTATATAATTACGAATGATCGTCAAGGTTATGTTTCCTGTCATGGAAGAAGAGTAGCATTTATTTCATTTGTAATGAACAGAATGATTGAAAATAGAGAAATATATGTATTTTAAATGTTTGTGTATCCTTTTTTTATAAACTAAATGCCAATTCTTTTTTATGTGTATAGAATACATAATACACATAGATGTCGTAGGAATATCTTCTACCAATGAATGATCAGCTGATTCTCCCACTCATTTATTTTTTAGCAGACGACGTAAAAGCTGTGTGTATAGTGTTCAGTTATTAGATAGAAGACTTGAGTATAAAGGTTCAGCTTTTTGTTGGTGGACATTCATCGACAAAGATAAAAACTTAATCATTATTTTATAATTTAATAAACTTATGGCTGATCATGAAGTTGTCAAGTCTAAAAGGTGAGTGATACAATCATGCTTCTATGTTTTTTTTAAACTGTCAATCGAAATGTTTCTTTGAATGAACCTTCATCACGTTTAAATATACTCTATGTTAATATATATATATGAACATGCTTTTGCATCTATTGGCGTAAGAAATATTTGACATTACGTCACTTCTTATATCTCGCATCATCACAATTATCACTGTCAAGATACGTATTTACTTTTGATATGAGACAAATCATAATAAATATAAATCATTGATTTTAATTAAATACGTAACTCAAATATTATCTTGATTATCGAAAATAATAATCTTAATAATAAATAATTTATTTATATTTATTACAAAATTATAACATATGATAAATCATGTTTTGTAATTAATATTTAAATTATATTTTTTCAAATATGAAAATAAAGGTGAGAAATTGTTCTCCTGTTATTTTTGTGTATTACTTTTTTTAAATACGTATATTATTAATAAGAAAAATTATTAATTATTTATTATTAGCATTAGGTTAAATTTTTGTCATTGGTTAACTTGAACAAATTTTAAAATCTTTATATTTAAATTTATATATACTTCCCATTGTATACATATATTCAAAAAATCTTTCCTTAGCCAACAAATTATATAAGTTAATTTTCATGAAAACAACTTGATTTTGTTTATTAGTTGGTTTTGGGGATGGTTTAGTTGGTCGGGATCATCTTCAACCATGTTACGTGCTGCAGAGAAAAAAATACTTTCTTGTAAGTAAAGTTAAATGAGAAAATTTATAATCATAACTACACATGATTTATTTTTTTATGAAATATTTTCATTAATAGGTTTGAAAACAGCATACCGGGGATGGTATGTGGATATTGGTCCTGTAGTTGGTACAGCTGATAAAATATGGACTATCTCTTTAAACGAAGAATCACCAAGAACACCTATTGTTCTTTTACATGGTTTAGGTGCAGGTGTAGCTCTTTGGTGTTTAAATCTTGATGCATTTGCATCACAAAGACCAGTATATGCCATAGATCTTTTAGGTAATCAATTATTGTTATTGTTTATGTCAATGTTATATATAATCAAATAATGAATGTTGTAATATATTGATAAAACAAGTATAATAATTTTCACAGGTTTTGGTAGGAGTAGTAGGCCAGTCTTTAGTTCAGAAGCAAAAGAAGCAGAAGAACAATTAGTTCGTTCTATCGAAGAATGGAGAAGAGAAATGCAATTAGAAAAATTTGTATTATTGGGACATTCGATGGGTGGTTTCCTTGCTGCATCTTATACTATGCAATATCCAGAAAGGGTAAAACACTTGATTCTTGCGGATCCTTGGGGATTCCCAGAAAGACCTTCAGAAGTAGTAGCAAAAGCAAATGTTCCTCTTTGGGTTAAAGCCATAGCTTACGTAGTGCAACCATTAAATCCTTTGTGGGCAGTAAGAGTTGCAGGCCCATTTGGTTAGTATATATATTTATAAACTATACAAATTTTAATTCAATTACTTATTACATATATTTTTAGGACAATGGCTTATTGAGAAAACTCGGCCAGACATAGTTAAGAAATTCACTCCATTACTTAAAGATGATACAGGAATAATTTCGCAATATATACATCAATGCAATGCACAAACTCCATCGTAAGATTTTTTTTTGTTTATAATAATTCATATTTGTATTTACAATAATTATTATATAATTATAATTTTTATTTACTAGTGGAGAAAGTGCTTTTCGTGCCATGATGCAAGGTTTTGGTTGGGCAAAGAATCCTATAGTTAAACGAATGGATAAATTAAAATCAGAAATTCCAATAACATTGTTATATGGTAGTCGTTCTTGGGTAGATAACACAGCTGGTGAACTTATCAAACAATCTCGTTCATCATCGTATGTTAATGTCCAAGTTATATCAGGAGCAGGACATCATGTTTATGCTGATAAAAGTGATATTTTTAACAAACACGTATTGGAAGCATGCGCTTTAACTGATTCAACTCAGTTATTAACAAATTCAAATATAAATTTAATTTCAAAATATTCAATGGAAGATGATGATGATATTTTACTTAAAATAAAAAATGATACATCGGAACCTCAAAGAGTAGATGATGAACAAGAATTAAATGCACAACGACCAAAATCTAGTTAATGTATATTTCATTATTTTATAAAAAGGAATTTTATTATGATAAAATATGTACACAGATATGCACATATGAACTTATACATGGCCTGCATGTATTAATGTATTATATTTAAGAAAAGAAAACAAAAAGTACAATTACTTATGCGATGTTAAGAATTTGAAATATTATAATAATAGTTATATATAATTTGATTAAAAGTAGGATTTTTTAAAAGTCACATTATAAAAGCTTACTAAAATTTCTTCAATTATGATTCTCTATTATTAAAAATACAATGTTAGTATTATATCTGACTTATTTTGATACTTATTTTCCAATTTTGACAATATGTTTGGATAAAAATAGGAACAACTATAGTTACATTGATTTTTTTTCTATGTTATCTAATATATAGTAATTTTTATCAATTGAAATTCATAAGAAAAAGAATCAATTATTTGAATATAAATTTAACAATTCAAATAATTTAATATCCAAATTTTCTTATTCTTTTATTGTTAAATAGTTGTGTGTATAATATATAATTAAATTATTCTTTACACAAATAACTAAAATGTCCTACTAATTGTAAGTATTATATTTATATAAAATAAAACAACATACAATATCAATGAACTTCTGAATTATTTTAAAAATATTTTTATTTTTCAAATTCATCATTAATATTATCATATTTCACATTATCAAAGTCTTGATCAAAGTAACTTTCATTATCATCAACATCATCATTGTCGTCGTTATATGTATTTTGAACATGTGGTTCCAAATGTCTGTTTCTTAAACGATATTTTTTCCTTTCTTCTATCTTTCTTTTCTTCAAGAATTCAATAAATAATTCTCGTTGATTTTTACCTTTAGAAATATCTTCGTTATTAAGAAAAGCAGACAAAGGTTGTCCCTTTAGTTCTGAATGTGATTCTAATACATCCTTATTATTAATATGATTTTTTGATTTATTTTTAAAGCTTTTAACCTATAAATAAATAAATCAAATAAATATAAATTTAATAGAGTTATTAACTTAGAGTTATTCAATTATACCTTTGACATGATTCTATGATGGTCTAATCCTAGAACATCATGCCTCATTTCTGGTAATGTTATTTGAAAACTATTGTCAGACTGATCAGTTTCATTGTCATTAGTAATGTCTAATTGTTTTGTTTTTTCCTTGCTTTCAATATAATCTTGATCTAAGTCAAGTGATGCTAATCTACTTTCAACTTCTCTTGCATTAGAAATTATTTTATCTTTCACAAAGCAGATAATTGGTACATTACTGATGATATGCATTTGGGATAGTTCATGACGTAACATATATGAATTCTTTTGTAAAACTTCTTCTATTGTTGTTGGCCAATTCTTATCGTCGTCCACTTTTTCTAATGTCCAATATACATTAAGACTTTTATAATCTGAAGAAATACTCACATTTGTTATTTCGACACCACGTTCTGAAAGCTCTGATGCAGCTTCACACGTTGACATTAAGTCAGTTATATTTTTCATAAACAATTTGTTAAGTACAACCATTCTTCTCTGTGCATGAACCGAAGGTTTTTTCTCCTTTAGCAAACTTGAATGAAAATCCAATTCAGCTGGTGGATTATTTTTATACCACTTTCTACAGGATTAAATATAAACTTTTAGAACAATTTTTTGAATCATTTGATAACTAATTTTATAACAAATTTTAATAACATGCACACTTTATTTCTACCTTTTAGATTCATTTTGTTTTAAAAACTTATTCATGATCTTACTTTGTCTTATTGCATAATTTTTATACATTGTATTATTCGAACTAATAAATCTACGCACTATGTGAGATATGATAAAAATGTTTTTATTTTTATGCATTCTTAATTATTTTAATTATCTTAACTAATCGTCAAAATAATGGTTATAATCAAAAGGATAATAAAAATATTAAAACTATTTTTAACTAGACTATATAAAACTTTTCGTATATGTACACACACGTCGCGTGAAACACTAAGTCTATTATCACGGGAGCGCTTTCACAATTAGTTCACTCATTTACCGCTAGGTGGCATTCAAGATCCAAATTGATCCTTCGATTCGATACATCATGTAAATCATGTAATTAGGCGCGAAATTTTAAATTAAAATTTAATTTTGGTAAAAGACAAATAAAAAAACATTTATTATAAACGTTCATAAAAATAGAAAGAACAAAAATTTCAATTTCTTTCCATTAATTTACTTGATATAATACCACATATGTACATATATATTAAAAGTAGCGATTAATATAATGTTTATACGAATTTTTACAGTATTTAAAAGATGATTGAAGGAACTCTCATAATCGTTCAAACAAAATCGCACGCAGCATGTATTATATTTGTAAATCAAATATATTAACTTTTTTTTTATCTTTTTCGTCTTCATTCTCAAAGATTTGAAACAAAAATTATTTCAAAAATACGACAGGAGGTAACCTGCACGTTAAAATTTTTGTCACGATAAAGAGAACACTTGAATATCTCCGTTACTTGACTTTGTATAAAAAAAAAACTTTCTGACGAAAATGTTACGTTATTTAAAGAGATATTTAGGTGATCCCGTTTCGATGAAACATCTTATATAATTGAGTAATGTTTTTTTGTATAAATTACGAATTTGTTTAACTATAAATTAAACATTATTTTTTCAAATGAAAGTATTTCATTTATAACTTAAATTACAAACTTTTAACTTGATTAAGAAAATGTTTTTTTACAATTTTTAAATCTAATTTTGGGTATCTTATAACTCTTATAATTTAATATTAAATGACAGACTTATGAGATCGAGACTTTCAATTGAATTTGAAAATGCTTAGAACTAAACTGTTAAAAAAAGAGGATAATGAAATCCTTCTCTCCTGTTTTTAGTTAATCACATAAACTAAATTTCATATACATAATAACTTACGACACTCCAAACTAAAAGTACATTGGTAATCGAAATTCTAATTATTCCTTATGTCTCAAGGAAAATAAATGTAATATATAGGCCAAATTATGTAAATACACAGGGTGTTCCGTAACTGGTGGTACAAATGAAAAAGTAATTCTACAATCTAAATCGTAGATTTAGTTTTTTATGTAGAATCATCCCCCTTTTTCTTTTGTACCACCAGTTACAGGACACTTTGTATACATACAAAGTGATATGTTCAAATATTTTGTTAAAATTAACATTACAATTTTATAGTACTAGAGCAAATAATAGTCATAAATTTAGATATACGACATTTATCTAATTAAATATAACAAATTTTTCAGTCAAAGTATAATCAGTCAATAATATTGACAATAACAATTAATGACTATTATAGGAAACGTAAATCAAAAAAAGTCTTATTAATAATAATTTTGTGGATACTATTAATGAAAAGTCGCATATTATAAACATAATTCGTCGAATAATAATTTATCATAAGTTTAATAGAAAAATATTTTCATTCTTACTTGATTTTAAATTAGCAAGTCATCACATATATATAATTTTCATATTATTATGAATGGAACGCATGCTTATTTTTGAATATCAATACAGAGAGATGAAGACGATATATATTTTTATAAAATAATTATAAAATACTAAACGTGTAATTAGAACGTTCTGTAAAATAGAAAATTTCTTTAAAATCATAAACGTTTAATAATGAACTACGCACATTCGAAATTAATAATAATTCTAATCAATAAAATGTGTACGTATAATATACGAATTTTCTAAACATGCAAATGAAAAATTATATACAGTTTTATAAATACATGTCAATACTTCATAAGATTGTATCAACATAAGTAAAAAATGTTATATGAATATATTATCCAGATTTACCTTAGTTTTCAAGTTATAGATGATTCAAAATTTCCAAGTGATCACTTCTGGTTTTAAAACAAATTGCTGAACGTTTTAGTTTTATATGATGTTTCCATCAGCATGAAGCACACATAATTGTGTTCAGTCAGTATCTTATTCTCATGAATAATATTAGCAGCAATTAGTAATATTCTGAAATTGACAAAATGATTTTCAATAGTTATACTGTAATGAACTTCGTGCATCTCGCGTATGGCCGTATAAATAGAAATTAACTGAAAGTACGTCGATTATACAATGAAAATTCCCTGGAAAGTAAAATTCTAAATCGTAGAATATTTTTACCCATTTATAGGAATGGTCAGAGCAAGGACGAGCACACACTTCAAATGTTTTCTTTAATTGTCTATAAACTTGAAAATGAATGTACATTAAACATATATTTATACGACCATTTTTTAAATGTTTTGGTATATCTTCGAAAGTATTGTCATGAATTTTTGAAAAATTCTGTATATTAATATATATATATATATAGATATATACATATAATAAAAAAGAAAAAAAAAAGTTTTTATACGATCGATTGAAAAATGCTTGTTTTTATTTCAGATACGATTAACTTGATAAAAGAATAATTTCTTTCTTGCTACATATCGAAAAAAAACAGATACTGTATTTTAATCTTCTCTGTATTGGTATAGCAGTAACTACTATTGCACCTTCATTAAAAGCTTTAATTTAATAGTGACAAATAAAATTGACCTCTTTTAAAAAAACTGATATATGGAACATATTTTGTTATGTTGCTGATTCATAGATTTGACGTTCATTAATTTTGTTTGATCATAAATTTATCAAGATTGTGATTAACAGTTATCATAATATTAAACAAAAAAAAAATGATAATAAATCTGTCAATCATAATATTTTCAATCTTTTCTAACTTAATCTATAAAAATAAAATTTTACAAAAATCTTTTCTACAAATTTTCACATTGTTTAGTCCCACTTAAATGGTATAGATTGTATCAATCTAAATGTACTTTAATTATTGTGTTTTTGTACGACGTTCGTCCATAATGTTTTCCAATTTTCTAACAACTGTCGTTGATTTTTTAATCGGTGAGGGCCCGCCATCCGTCATCTCTACATCAGTCGTATCGTCTGATAAAAGTCGTTTGTTGACAATCTTTTTTGCACTTATTGAAATCATCATTTTATTAATAGCTTCTAAATCCTAAAAGAAAAACAATCTATAATAAAAAGTTACCTATGTATCTAATAGTATATTTTTAAGAAAACATACCTTAGCTGGACTGCGACTAAAGCAATAACTTAATTGTGGTGCAGGTGATGCATTCATTGCTTTGATATCAAGCGTACGTGTTAAAATACTGTCTGTAACACGTCTCACTGGAGAATTAGTGCACACTTTACTTTTAGGTAATGGACTTAACGTAAGAGTTTGAGTACTTCCACGAGCCAATCCTAATTTATTAGCAACTTCTTTAACTTGTGGCACATAAACTGTATTATAAAATTTAATTAAATCTCCACGTCTCTCAGTTCCATAATCTTGTGATGTTCCAGCCATATTTGTTGGTGTTGGAGGTGCCACATTTGCTTCTTCATCCATTTGAATATCGTTACTTCCTGATGCTTCAGTGTGTGCTTTTATTTCTTGTGGTCCTTTGCAAATAAGTACTGACCTATATATGTGAGACTCAGCTTGTGGTTGTAAACGATAACATCGCATGATTTCGGTAAAAGAATTTTTTTCCATTTTAACTAATTTACATATCACATAAACTGCACACATAAGAATTTGATCCAAATGTCTGTCTCTCATTAACTCAGTACGTTCCTTTATCGAATATTCGAATATTGTCCATATTTTTTTCTGTAAATCTATGTCTGTAATATCCAAGGAATTGCAAAGGTCCTGCATACGTACACATGCGAGATTATAGAATTTTCTAAAAAATAACGCGACAGAACCAGTTTTTTTTGGTTTTCCAGCTTCCTTAGTAATCGACGAACTTTGTGATACATTAATAGTTGCTTGTGGAGTTGAAGTTTTTGGTACTGTAAGTTGATCAGGTAATGTTAAAAGTATTCGTGAATTGCCATCAATTACAACTTTTGAAGATACACGTAAAACACTTTGTCCGGTTGATCTAGTATCAGGAAATAAACGCTTTTTAGCAATACCAGATGCCGTTATTGGTGATTGGAATCTGAAATATTTATATAAATACATTTTAAGTACATATTTCACACTATTTATATACAAATGGATAGAAAACAAATATATAAATAAATAAGAGTACCTATCGGATGCAGAAGAAATTGGACTTTGTGGTACATCATTATGTCCACTACGATCAACAGTAATTCTTTTTAATATTGGTTGTCCAGCATTATTTTGTTCTATTATTTCTAATGTACCAGGTAAAGAAACATCTTCACAACTAGGTACTTCACCAATGGTAGATTCAATTGCTTGCCATAATGGACTATTTTTTTTCCAAGCTAAAGCTTCTAATATTCTTTCTTCTGTTTGACTTAAATGCTTTACAACATCACGCGGTAATTGTTCTTCTGCTCGTACTATTATTTCTATAACTTTATAGAAATAGTAAGCTTCTAAATCCAAGGCTTTTAATATCCATGGAAACATCTTATCATTACTTTTATATGAGTAAATAACTATTTCTAAGCAACACGCGAACAAACATCGTATAAATCTTTCATTCATAAGTAAATTCTAAAATAAATATATAAAATAGTTTTATTACATATATGATTACAGTTTATAATGTTTATAAATTTATTGGATACTTACCGTAATATCATAATTAGGCTTTTTATGTTTTTCATCATTAATAATCATTTCTAAAAATTTGTAAAAAAGAGTTTGTCCTAAACAAAGACGTTTCCTTCCAAAATCTAGAGTCGTGTTTTCATTAGTATCTGAACTTTTGGTGTAATTGGCACAAAATTGTTCCCCTATCTCTTTTACTTTCGTTGTTACAAATGTTTTAACATCTTGCGTGCAATTATTGAATATTTGTAATAAATTTGCGCTGGGTGAAGATTGACCAGCTAACATTGCTTGAAGGCGTATTACACTTTGAGTAGCTGTAAAAACTGGAGTTATGCTTGACACATCCTTTGGTTTGAGATATTTGCGACCTGTTAGTGGAGTTGGAGGAGCTAAATGTTGCATTTGCTGTCAAAATTACAATATAATTATTTAATTATAGTTATCTTTGATATATGACATTTAATTCTAACTTAAATAAAACTATTATAAACTTACTCCTGTATAATGATCTCGTCTTGACTGAAACTGATCGTGAACATCGCTACTACTACTACCACCCTGTGCAGGTGAACCAATATTATCACTAGCATCTTGACCTGTAAATAAATTCTTTATTTAATAAATACTTCTGTGTATCTTAATATATTTATAAGATAAGATTTCAATTAATTTACTTGACCCCATTTTTATAATTTATGAAAAAATGATAACGCAATTTTAATAATAAATGTATAAATTAAAAAGGTAAGTCTATAACTATATAATTAATTATAATTTAAAAAATATAAAAATATATCAATGTACCATAAAAATTGATTTCCAATTGAATATCAAGAATAATAAAAGAAAAGTTATAAACCTACCTCTGACAGGCATAGGTTTTGCAAATTTAGTACGACAAACAATATCTCCTCCAACTATTTCCAAGCTTGATATCCCGCCTAGTCTCACTCTCCTCCATTCAGCTGCAAACCACAGCCAAGGCAAAGCAGACACAAATCGGTTAACCGCAAGAAATGAAAATTATTTAAAGATAAGATCAAAATAGACAGTTAATGATAATCTCTTTAGATTGAATGTAATGATAAACAAAAAACAAAAACAAAACAAAGAAATGTGATGATTTTAATTGATATTCAATGTTTCAATGAAATAAAAGATGAATTAAATAGTATATATTAGGGTGTATGCGTGTTATTTAACAAAGTAACATCAACTATGAATTTAAATGAAAAATGTTAAACGAGTTGGCATGCTTTAACATACTATAGTATGAGCTGCATAAGCATTGTAATTAAAAGAAAAAATTAAATAACAACAAAATAGAAACAGAGAATACATGCGAAAGCTAAATTATATATGCTATATATAAATATATATGTTAAAATGAAATATTTAATAAGCATTAAATAAATTTTAAGAATTTTTACCTAAAAATATTCTTTCGTCAAAGTCTCCAACGCTCAATACATATTGCTCATATGTTTTATTAACAGCTTTACTATTTCCATCAAAATTTGAAGCTTCTAAAATACCAGAAAAATTAGATTGTTCTCCACGAAGAATTCTTTCATTAAATAACTTATTAATATGATTCTTCAAGTGATATTCTTTGATACATTTTGCTTCAACGGCAACAGCTTCATGACGTTCGCATAATAAATTAATAATACAATTTGGATTTTGTGGTGGTATATAATTTTCATCGTTGAAATTTCCTGGCAAACCTGTAAAAAATAATATACATTATTAAAAGAATATTAATTGAGTTTATAATGAAATAAACATACAAATTAAACTCTTTATCTTACCAGGAAAATTAGGATTTAAAAGATCTTTCCTATTTGCCATTAAAGCATTGGCATATATAAGATCACAACAAGCCAAAAGTAAATGATAAGAATTAACTAAATCATCAGATATGTCAGGAAATGCTCCTTTTATACAAATAAATAATGTCCAACAAAATTCAAATACTCTTGACGGAGTACAAGGATATGATTTATTTCTCCTCGATCTTGATGGTCTTGAAATGTCATCGGATGGATCCTTAAAAATGTCAGTAAAAATTGGCTGATACTTTTTAAAAATAACCATAGAAACTGAAAAGTTTCCTTCCAATTTATCAATCTTTTCTCTGAAATCTTGTGGCATGCTAGCCATGTCTGCCCAAGATTTACTTTTCGTAAAGAATTGTATCAATGGTAGATTGCATAATTGTAAAAGACGAGTCAAAGATACACCATTTCCTTCTACATTGCTACCTGTTCTTCCAACGGTAGGCGTCGAAGATTTTCTGCATGCAACATATAAAGCACATCCTATCCAATGAAGTTGATCACCCTAAAAATATGACAATTATTAATTAAATACAAATATTATTTATACTAAACCTACTTATATAATATAGGTAACTTAAATAACGTTAATTGTATTAAATGAGCTGAAAAGTGAATTGATATTTGTATAAAAATATTTAATAAAAATAAAATAACATATATATGATAAAAAATAGAATGTCATTGTATCATTGGGTTTGTCATTATTTGGAATGAAAATAAAATAAATTTACTTAGCTCTATTAATTGATAAAATAGAAAAAACATATATTGTTTTTTTTTTTTCTATTTTAATTAGATTAATGTGTTATAATCACCTCCAAGGTATAATTTTGTCGAATTGTTTCGTATGATCTCCAAGCTTCAGAAGCAGCAGTTGCATCCATATTTAATTTCTGACATAAATCTTGATGTCTACTATAAGTTGAATCCTCCATATCTTCCGATTCTCCCATTTTTCACGTTGAATATTATGAACAATGACTTTAAAATAATATGGACAAATAAAAGACAAGTGTCGGTTATCTACGCCATACGAGAATGGTCCTACTAAAGCTGTTCCTTGGCGGGAAACTACACGAGCGCCGCCATATTTGCCATGTTGGCGGGAAACATAGAGAGACAATTAAGAGAAAAAAATTCTCAAGGATGAAATTTACGTAGTTTATAATAAATAATCAAAAGATTTAAAATATTTATTAGAATCTAATATTAATATAATTTTATTTTCACTTCTTTCCTTCATTAAATTAATTTTTTATTGAACGAAAAAGAAAGATTTTCGTTTGCCAACTAAACACATTTACTTTTGCGTAAACACACACTTTTCTAATGTGTTTGATTATTAGATAGAAAGACAAAATATAAGATAAATATAGATAGATATTCGTATGTGTGATATTATTTACGCATGCGCAATGTATGAATTTTTTTCTGCAAACCTAAGAACTAATATATTTTAATATATGAATAAAAAGAATAAATATTTACTGGAAAATTAACATCAATAGAATATTCTTTAGTATTTTATTCATTATTTTTATCAGTATCATTTTAATTAATAATAATGATTGAAGAACTAATCAGAAAGCCCGACAGATATTTGTAGCGTAACGCGGTAAAAGTTTAAAATCGTTTTACTTGTCAACTGTGCTCGACCAATCAGCATGCTTGTTTCATATAAGATAGGTTATTTTTCGATATATGGTTGAAGGAACGAAATTTTTGCCGGGAAAAAGTACAGGTATATGTCTAAGAAGAATGCGTATAACCTATTCACATTATTTAAGTTTTGTGTAATTTATAACGATTTCTTTGTTATTTAACAGATATTTAGAATTGGAAAACAGTAGTTATACATTGTATTACTTATAAACACAATGTCAAGCCCATTAGGTCCGCCTCGTTCCAGCCGAAGCAATGACAGTGGTTCTAATAGAGGTTTTTAAATAAATATACATGTATTAAATAATAATTACATTTTTCATTTGTTAAGCTTATATATACGCATTTCTTTAATAAAAAAATAACTGGGTTATATCAGATGTTTCATGTATTATTATTTTACTGGAAAGGTTTTTTTTGAACCAAAATATATTATGTATTGTATTACACAGGAACTCCACAAAAGAGACTGACAAACAATACTGCAGAAACTCCATTACGATGGGGAAATCGTCGTATTCAAGAGACGATTGCTGGATCATCGGAGGCTGGTTCCCAAGTTCCAGCATCTTCTCCAATTGCGGCACAACAAAGTCCACTTGCTGCAGGGATGAGTGAAATAGACTTATCATCTCCATTGAATTATGGTACTCCTAGTTCTTTAGGATCTATACGTACTCCACGAAGTGGTGTTAGAGGAACCCCTATTCGGCAAAGAACGGATATTAGAACCGATAAGCATATGCGTCAAGTTAATTTGTCTGAACCGGTAAATAACAAATATTTATTTAGCAGTAATAATTTAAGCATTCAAAATGAAAACATTACTAAAAGAAGTATTGTTGGTTTCTTATTTAGATTCCTGAGGAAGCAGCTATTCCAGGTACATCGGAAAGTGAAAACACAGGACCACAATTAGTAATTTGGGGTACAAATGTAGTTGTAAATCGTTGTAAAGAGCAGTTCAAACGTTTTGTGCTTCGCTTCATTGATCCAGAAGCTGAAAACGATGAATTACCAGAAAATATGAATTTAGCAGAGCCATTATATTTACAAAAGCTTGAAGAAATTCATACATTAGAGGAACCATATTTGAATATAAATTGTGCACATTTGGAAATTTTTGATGAACAATTATATCGACAATTAATATGTTATCCACAAGAAGTCATACCTACTATGGATATGGCAGCTAATGAAATGTTTTTTGAAAAATATCCAGCGGCAGTGTTAGAACATCAGATACAAGTACGGCCTTTTAATGTTACTAGAACTAAAAGTATGCGCTTGCTTAATCCAGAAGATATAGATCAATTAATTACTGTTTCTGGTATGGTGATCAGAACATCTAATATTATGCCAGAGATGAGAGAAGCATTCTTTGAATGTATTATATGTGGTTTCTCAACATTGGTAGAAATGGATAGAGGCCGTATAGTAGAACCTACAGCTTGTACAAAATGTAACAATAATTATTGTTTTACATTGATACATAATCGCAGCCACTTTTCTGATAAACAAATGATTAAATTACAAGAATCGCCTGATGATATGCCTGCTGGACACACTCCTCATACTGTTATCATTTTTGCACATAATGATTTAGTTGATGCTGTTTCTCCTGGCGATAGAGTATATGTTACAGGAATATATCGTGCTCAACCATTACGTGTTAACCCAAGACAATCAAATGTACGTGCCGTTTATAAAACACATATCGATGTTGTTCACTTTAGGAAACATGATTCAAAAAGATTGTACGATCAACAAGAAGGTAAAGATCATGCATTTCCACCAGAGAGAATAGAACTTTTACAATTGTTATCTCAAAAGGAGGATGTTTATGAGAGATTAGCCAGACATATTGCACCAAGTATTTATGAAAATGAAGATGTAAAGAAAGGTATATTGCTTCAACTTTTTGGTGGTACAAAAAAAGGTGAAGGTCTCATCAGAAGGAAACATTTTCGTTCAGAAATTAATATATTACTCTGCGGTGATCCTGGTACCAGCAAATCACAGTTATTACAATTTGTTTACAATTTGGTACCACGTTCACAATACAGTAGTGGAAAAGGTTCCAGTGCTGTTGGTTTAACAGCTTATGTAACCAAAGATCCTGAAAGTAGACAGTTGGTATTACAAACTGGAGCTTTGGTATTAGCAGATAACGGCATTTGTTGTATAGATGAATTTGATAAAATGAATGATAGTACACGTTCTATTTTGCACGAAGTTATGGAGCAACAAACCTTAAGTATTGCCAAAGCAGGAATCATTTGTCAATTAAATGCAAGAACAAGTATTTTAGCTGCTGCGAATCCGTGCGGATCTCAATGGAATAAAAATAAAACGGTGAATATATACATACATATGTTATATTTATTATATAGAACAATACTTAACGAATTTATGATTTTTTTTCAGGTCGTCGAAAACGTGATGTTACCTCATACACTGATGTCACGTTTCGATTTAATCTTTCTCATGTTAGATCCTCAAAGCGAAGTATTCGATAGAAAATTAGCACGCCATTTAGTATCTCTTTATTATAAAACTGAATTAGAGGATGAGGATGAAATCATTGATATGAGTATACTCCGTGATTACATTGCATATGCTAAAGAACACATTCATCCGACTCTCAATGAAGAGAGTCAACAGAGATTGATTCAAGCTTATGTTGATATGAGGAGAGTAGGTAGTGGCCGTGGGCAAATTACTGCTTATCCGAGACAATTAGAATCTTTGATACGATTATCTGAAGCTCATGCAAAAATACGATTCAGCCAGGTTGTAGAAATTGAAGATGTAGAAGAAGCATGGAGGTTAAAATTAAAAACTATTCAATTTACTATATTAAAACTATTCTACAATAAATAATTATTAAATAAAATTTGATATTTTAAAATAGATTACATCGTGAAGCCTTAAAACAATCAGCTGTTGATCCTTTAAGTGGTAAGATTGACATCAGTATTTTAACTACTGGAATTTCTTCAGCAGCTAGAAAACGAAGATTCGAATTAAACGAGGCTCTTAAAAAATTAATACAATCTAAAAATAAAACATCTATGCTTAATTATCAAAAAGTTTTTACTGAATTTAGAGGATCATCTGATTTGGTAAATATAATATATTTTATATTTTATTAGATTATTTGGTATATTTCACATTTTTATATGTGTTATATTTTATTTATCAATTTTTAGTTGGTGACACGTGAAATGTTTGAAGATGCTTTGAAAGATTTACAGGAGGATGGAGTTATAATTGTTGTTGGCAAAAATTCAATTCGTATATGTTAATCATATTTTTTTAAGGTTCGACCATGATACTATATTTTTTATACAATAAATTTCTTTTAAATATTTTTTCGTCTTTTTGTTTATTAGTAGTTAAACTTTTCGTTTATTTTAGATTTTAGATTAGAAACATAAAATAAATGGTACAAATAAGAATATAAATGGCCAGAGCATTAACAATTAAGGCGATATATTTTCTACGTAAAAAAAAATTTTATTATTATTATTATTATTATTATTAAAAAAATACGAATTTTTCATTATATGTATTTTGTCAATAAAATTAACCACAATGATTTTTCCAAATTCTGTTAATTCATTGTAGGTGTTAATTAAAAAGTTAATTAAACGTTATTTCCATTCCGTTAAGCAAGGTAAAACGATAATATTTCTATATGCACGAAAAAGGTGAATTTTAAATTGATTTAAAGATTGAAATGAAAATTTTTAATCCAATAATCTTTTAATTTAATTAAATCGATTATCGAAATATTTTTCGTTTTTACACCCTTTGAAGTTACACAATGTTAATGGTGTGTCTTTTGTAATAGAGACTAACTGACAATGAAGTAATCGTGTTAAAGAATTCAACCCCCATCTTGCAAAATATGGAATCTGCTGGAAAAGTGGGATCATCTTGTCGGTTTTTTTTATCCGACCGATCTACTGTTCGTTCCAATTCACTTTTATCTCTGAAAAAATTTGTAAGTATCTTACAATTAATATATACATATATTTTAATATATATTGTATAAATCTATCATTATCTCATAAATATATTTTTAAATAATTTTTTCATTGACATATTTACAAATTTGTTTTTTAATATTCAATTAAAAAATAATTCAATTTAATTTTCATAAACAAAAAGAAAATTCTCCTTGGAAGAGAAATATTTTCAAATTGGCCAATAATAATTTGAAATAAAAATAAATGTAAAGGATTTTGATTTGTTAAAAACAAACTATAAAAAAAAAAAAATAAACATTTTCTCGTTATTTTTAGGGTTGAATCAGAGAGGAGGTGATGTAGTTGAAACAAAACGACCTGTAGAGAGATCTATATATATACACGCGGCGCCCACGTTTCATGCGCGGGCGTCGCGACGGAGGCGTCGTACTACGTAGTTTTGCACTTGCGGTGACCTTGGGAGCACCTACGTATCAAGGAGAGAAAGAGGGGGTAAGGATATTCGTTCATCGACGTTCCCATTCCCTTTTGCTCCTCCCTTACACTATCATTGAGATACGCGACTACGTATAACGCTCGTACCTAACACATACACACACAAATACATACAAATGGGCGCGTGCGCCTACGCATCACACGTACATTCACATAAAGACAGGAATATATATGCATGTACGATTCATCGTTCCTTGGAAAACTCTCTTTTTATTTCTTTATACTTTACTATTGAAATAGATATTATATATACATATATCTTTATATTATTATACTTATTATTTATTTTATAATATTAAATAGATACATCTCTCACGATAATTTAATAATAATTAATTATTATCATACTAAGATGATACAACAATTAAAACAAATTAACAATTTTTCTTTGTTTTGTCTCTTTGTTTGTAAAATACAAAATTAACTAAGAATTAATTTTCTATCTAATATTATTAAACATCTATTTAATTTTAACTTCTATTTATATATAATATATTTTTCTTAGAGCTTTTTATAATCAAGGTACATGAAGAGTATATACATATATTGCTTTAGATAGACTACGCTATCTCGGTTTTAAACAAAGTTATTAACAAATAAGATGTTATTTTATCTTCTACACGTGTATTTTTATATATACTTTAATCAGTTTTTTATTTTTGCAAAAAGATATATCGCGCGGAAGTAAATAATTTTCTTCGTTTCTTTTTTCCAGAAGAAAATGTAGAAAATTGAACAGTATAACATAACATATTATTTTACAAATGAATTTTATTTTTTTATAGAAAGAAAAGAAGGATGAAAGTGAGGGAGAGAAAGAGAGAGAGAAGTGAGTGTACGTCTGATTACGTTTATTGATGCAGCTTCGTGAGAGCTTTCCGTGATTCTGTATATAGAGATGAAAATACATACATATATAGATCTATATATATGTAAATACACATAGAAGGTTATATTGTACGCGTACAAAGCTCACCACCTGTATGCGATGTCGCGTGCGCCCGCGCGCGCGTACAAAGCCACGCGCGTGCCTGTTGGTGGTTGATGGTGGTAGTGGTAGTGGTAGTGGTTACTGATAAGGGGTGGAGAGGAATATGGAGGAGGACTGACGCGATAGATAGAAAGCAGGGAAAAAGTGTGTTTCACACGACTCGATCGTTAAAGCGGGCACATAGCACCCCACCACGTGGTGGCCGTGGTACACGTACAAGTCCATTCATAAAATTATACGCCTTAGAATTATTTTTCTAACTTTGTTAAATTCTTTCATTAAAAAAAAAGAGATCATAAGAGGAATAAATATTTTAATTATAATATTTAAAATTGATGTAAACCTTGACAAAGAAATTATATTAATTTTTGTAACATAGCAGTTATATTTGGTATCTTTCAAACAACATAGTATGAGTATATATGTATATGTATATATTCATTGAATATGAGAATGTTAATTTAAAGTTAACTATAACAATTATTAGAATTTATTTAATATATACATTTTAAAATGGCGGAGTTATTTGCAGAGCTATACCGTTGATGAAATTTGATTTATCGAATCAAGTTAGGACATATATATATAGTTCGTCATTTTAAGGGAAAACCGCAACATTCCACAAGAGGCAAATAAAAGTATAACGGCCGAAGCTGCATTGAGCGACGCTTCCATTCATGATCTTCCGACGCAAGCGCTTTATCGTAAAGCCGCATGGCGAATGGCAAACGTTAAGAGGGGTTAGAGGGGTGTCTTCTTGAATCTCCCACATAATCAAGAAAATTGTAAATTGGTATTCTCTGTTATAAAGTTTCAAACAAGTCAAATGAAATCTTTTTTCAGTGTCTAGAAAATTTTTCAAAAATTGAAACAATGCCAAGTATCAAATAAAAATGAGAGTTGAAAAGTATTAGCAAGTTCAAATCTATTTGAGCTTCAATGAACGAACAACCGGTGAAATTAAGAATGAAGTATTGATGATTTTTGTAATATTTTTTATTAGAAGAGAAGAAAAAGGACGGGTAAAGTTTAACTTTATCGGTACACGAGGAAGAAGGGTTTATGGGATAGGAAAGATATCAGTTCGTGGAATCCTTCTCAAGGTTAATACATAAGGGCTAGAAAGTAACCGATACGCGTCAATGGGATAAAAATAAAGTTGATTATATCGATGGATGGATGGAAAAGATATCGTTGATTTGAATTGCAAAATAAGTGTTCACAAATAATTAAATATATCTATCTAAAAGTACATATATTCAAAATGTGAGATATCTCATTGGAAATCTGTTTAATTAAGGCAACTTCTATATATATATGGATATATACATAAAATTAAAATAGTTGAACCTACTCGATATTGCCGTATGCGAAAATAAATAGAAAGAGAAAGATAAAAATGTAGGAACGAAAAGGGATTGCTAGAAATCGGTGGCCTGGTAGAATGGCAAATGCCACCACCAGTGGGGATGCGGATTAGATATACGCATACACGGAGAGAGAGAGATAGAGATAAAGAATAAGGGTGCGCTTGCGTGACTACGATTGGTTGAACGGGAACGAACGTAGAATGAGTGGGGGACGCGGGTGTTCAAGCTCATTTAGAAATACTACAGTAGACGAACTTGAATTTAGTGCGGACAGAAAGCTCGAGGCGCGAGGTTAACTTGTATTATTAGAAGTACATGTGATTAGAAGATAAGAAAGAAAGAGAAAGAAGAGAAAGAAAGAAAGATAAATTGAGATAAAATATTTCACGCAAAATTTTCATTAATTTCCAGAAACACTGAGCCATTATTTTTTTTTCTTCAATTATTAAATTATAATATCATTTCTTAGATTAGACACGAACACTCCCCCGTCCCCGTCTCTCCTTTTATTGTGATTCGATTATTTAAACTTGTGTTTAGAAAAGACCATTCGCATTTGAATGTAAATATTTGTTTATAAGCGTGTAGCACGATAACGTATATATATATATATATATATATATATATACATGTATATAAAATCATCGGCTGTTACTGCTGCTGAAGTAAGACGGTGCTCGACATAAGGACGAAACGGTTAGTGTCTTATAAAATATATTCAATTAATTTAGAAATATCATATATTTTATCGATATCAAATTATTTAAAAGAATTCATTTTACGATGCTTATTTTTTAAATTATATATTTATATATATATAATATTTTTGTAGTTTAATTTAAACGTATGGTAAAATTGTTTTGATTAATCAAATTATTAATTTAAGTAGAAATTTAACAAAGAGAAATAAAAAAAAAGGAAATAATAATATTGTTTAATTTTTATTGTGAACGTTGGTTTTTTTTTATTATAAAATAAATTTATGTAATTGTTAGAAATGAATAATCTTAAAAACGATTATTTGTAATTGTAATTTGAATTTGTTTCTCTATATTGTCCTTTACAGATTTAAAGGACATTATTTTAATATTTATAATAAATTCGAATGGGAATTCAATTCGTTTGCTTAAACGAAATTCAAACTTTTCTGGCGGGTTGGAAACATTCCAAATTCTTCTAAAAAACTTGTCGACAAAATTAAAGGTAAATGAGTAACACACATATATATATAAGATAGTATAAAAGATAGTATAAAAGATTAGAAAAGTGTTATGTTTGAAGATTAGGGAATAAAATTTTGTATATAATATTCATATATAAATAATAATTAATAATTTTGATATATATGTATATATAAAGTTTCTAATCGGTAAAAAAAGTTGTTCACATAACAATATATATATATATATATACCATGTAATAAATTAGTAATTCTTGTATATAGAAAAAACTATGTTTGATATATCAAAATTTCATAAACTTTGATATCTTTCTCTCATGTTTCCTCAAATTCACATAGAAAATGTATATACCAATACAAAGATGGATATGGGCAATGGTTACATTGAATGGTGGTAGTGGTAGGTATATAGGCGCACGTGCCCCACAAAGTTCGCGCGCGTGGGCGTTCTTTCCCCTTTTCTCTCTCTCTCTCTCTCTCTTTCTCTCTCTCACTCCCTTTCTCTCCCTTTGCGCGTAAATGCGAAGAACCGAGTGGTTCATGCGCGCTCGCATACCTTCGAAACCACCTACCAACACTACCATCAACCCTCTCCGCGTAGGTATCGGACCTTTTACTTTCTCCTCCTTTCTGACCCTCGAGAGGAAAAGCAGGTCTGACCTTGGTCGTCATGGCGATTTCAAGGATACCACCCTCGAAATGCCACGAAGCATCCGGAAAATGAATAAGTTTTTTTTTCTTTTTTTTTCTTTTATATTTAATTCTTCTTATCGATGCTCTGTTCTTCTGTTGCACATTTTTTTTGGTCCCATATTTAACGATATTTAATAATAAATAATTTGTTTGTTCCTCGATGTTACCGATCATTTACAAAAAAAATGATAAACCGGTTTCTAAATGATCTAACAAGTTCTACAAGATAAAACTCAACAAAATTGTTTGTACTTTTCGTTTGTATCATTTTCAATCTTTATTGTTTTGATTGAATGATTAGGTACTGAACAATATACCAGGTAGAACTTTCTCTCTCGAAATGAATACATACACCTACGTCAATTTCCCGTGATTATTGATTTTTGTGGGATCCCATGAGTAGAAAGCAGGACCCTATTTCTCGATCCCAAGAGCAAAAGGGGATTCTGCTTTCTTGTTGTACGGTACTCTCAGTCAGCGGCCTTGAACCGGCCTAGAGGCGTGTGTCCCGATCTCATACACACATACACACGTATAAAACTATGGTAGAATAAATGGTATCTATGTGATACATTATCCATGGGAAACATATTAAGTATAGGGATTAATTGTATTAAAAAAATGTTCTTTTTTATTTCTATAATTTTAATATCAAATTATATAATTGTTAATTAACTTTTTATATTTTAAATAAAGTTCTTTAATAATTAGGCTTGTAAATATTCAATAACAATTTTAATATCCTATAAACAATGAATTAATATTTAAATTTAAAAAATATTAACAATATTATATATTTTGTATGTTTCAGATCGAAATTATAAGCAAGAAAAAAAAAGAATCAAATTATTTGAAACTTATCGATCTACTAAGATGAAACGCGCTCAAAATTTTAATCGTGCTGCTAACTTTTTCGGAAAATTACAACGGGAACAACAACAGCAACAACAACAGTCGCAAGAATCTAATAGCGACATGAATTCTTTATTTCGTGTAAGTCAAAATTCTTCAAATACATGAAAAAGCTTTTAGCTAATATTCTTTTACTAAAAGATACAAAAAAAAGATTTTATTAATATTTTGAAATTTGTTTATTTAAGTTCCAGTCAGATTCGGAAAGTTTAACAGGTACGTCATCAGGAAGTAGTTCAACTTCTCAAGGCTACAGTCATTCACCGGACGATTTAAGCGTCGATTCGTTGATTAGTATACTACTACATCCTTACGTCGTTAATGGTGATGATACCGTTAAGTTTTCTCAATCGAAAGAGATAACAAGTAAATGCAACGACTATCAAGATTTTGACTGTCAAATGGGTATAGAAGGGCGTCGATCGGTAAGGGGTGTTTCCTCTTACTTTTTAGAACTATGCCTTTCAATTAGCGACTTATCTATGGATGTGGTGCGTTGATAAACCTTTTTTTTTTCTTTTTTTTATTATTATTATTATTATTATTATTATTATTATTATTATTATTATTATTATTTATTATCTTTTATTTTCGTTTTTGATTTATTCAATTGTAAAATTTTAATTATAATTTTTCTTATTTAATTTAATTTAATTTCTTTTTTGTTCTATAATATAAATTGTTCTTGCAAAGAATAAATAACAATTACACAACTTAACTCTAGTTCAAAGAATCATCTACGAATCGGTTGATACTATTTGAACAAACTAATCACGCTATATATTTATTTTTATAATTAAAAATATACCTAATTAAAATAATGTTATAACAATTTTTATATTTAGAGTCATTTGGATTTAAATTTGAGACCAGAACGGAATGTATTTCAAAATGCACAACAAAAAAAGTTGATGCCACCTTCAGATTTCCAACAGACACCAATAGTATTTTGCAAAATCCACGAAGCTCACCAATGTTATTGTCAGACTTGTAGTCGATCCTATTGCCCGGAATGTTCTATTTATCACGAGGAACACGTAACGATAAATATGAGAGAGGCTATGGAGAGTGCAACGATGGAAGCTAATCGTTTACTGAACGATGCACGAATTGGAATTGCAGCAATGAAACAAGAATTAAACTCTTGTCAGGTGTGCCTACGATTTATGATTATTATAAATAATATTATTGAATAATTATTATTAAAAAGTATTAGATTGTAACTTCAATTTTCATTGTAACAGTCAGCTTCCGAAATGGTAGAACAAAAAGCTAGACAAGCAGCGTCTGATGTGATGCTGTGCATGAAAAGAATAACAACTGCTTTGGAAATACGTGAGAAGGAATTGTTACGAAAAATTGAAAAGACTAGATCCAAGAAATTTTCGACATTGAAAGCGAGAGACAATGGACTCAGAATTGGTATAGCTCAATTGACGAAAACAGCATATGAACTTAACGCTGCTTTGGAAACTTATACGGTTGGCAATAATCCACGAGCATTGATAACTTGCAAGGATTTAGCATTATCTGAAGTATTGAAAAATAATTAACATAATACGTACAAGAGCGGTCATATAATAACTTACGTTAATTGTAGTGCATTGATTAGTAGTATTTTGTTTTTATATTATTCATACTATGTTCTTGTAAAAAATATAATTGATAACGTACCTAAATATTCCATACCGCAATTGTATGTATACTTAATAATTAGCGATAATAATATAGTATTAATCATATATTATATTATACCTTCAGATGTGTAAGGTTCGTCAAATTCAGCACAATTTACCGCCACCGGAAGAATGTTGGATATCATTTACTGGATCACCAACTGACGCGCTTCAAAACATCGTGAATTTGGGCACGATTGTATTAAACAATCCTGGTCATATAGGTGATCGTCGATATCTAAAAGGACGTGGAAATTCACTTCCACAAGCGTTACCAACGACGCTTCTTTCATTTTCAAAAGCTAATGTTTCAATACCACGAGGAAGACCAATACCGCTGAACGATTATCCAGTGACAGTTTGGTTTGGATCTAAGGTTCCTTCTTGCCAACCACAAATCCTTGCGGATAATGCTGATCCTAAGGATAATCTCTGTAGACCTTGGGGCGTTACCTGTGACAAAGAAGGAAATGTCATTTTCGCTGATAGATCGAATAATCGTATACAAATTTATCGATTGGATGGTACATTGGTCAGAAGATTTGGTACATACGGTAATGGTCCTGGACAGTTCGACAGGCCGGCCGGTGTTGCTGTAGATTCACGTCGACGTATTATTATTGCCGATAAAGATAATCACCGTGTCCAGGTATTTAATTTATTCAATTTTTTAAATAATATCAAACCTATTAGTATATCAATAATATTTTGAACATGTACTCTTTTGCTGTTCCAGATCGTAACGATGGAAGGCCAATATATAACGAGTTTCGGCGAAAGAGGATCAATGTGCGGTTATTTCAATTATCCCTGGGGTGTAGCAGTTAATTCCGAATGTCAAATAGTTATATCAGATTCAAGAAATCATCGTATACAATTGTTCAGTCCGGAAGGTGTATTTCTTCGAAAATTTGGCCACGAAACGGATCCAACAATGTGGAAATACTTCGACTCGCCACGTGGATTAGCCTTCAATCCAGAAGGCAATATTGTTTGTGCGGATTTCAACAATCATCGAATCTTAATCATCGATTACGACTTCATGAATTCTCGCATCCTCAACTGCGAGGCTGCCAGAGGTGCTAAAGCATTCCTCAGACCTCAAGGCTTGGCCATCGATGATGATGGTAACATCATTGTAGCTGATTCAAGAAATCACAAAATACAGGTATTTGATTCTTCTGGAGCTCTTATAACAGGTTTTGGCAGTTTTGGTACAGGTGTAGGTGAAATGGATAGACCGTCTGGTGTTGCTTTGTGTCCGGACGGTAGAATCGCAGTTGTGGATTTCGGTAACAACCGGGCTATCTTGTTTTAAATGAATTTCAATGATAAAAAGGAGTATCAAGCACAAAGTGTAGATATTCTCAAGTGTGTATATTGCTACCTTTTTCTCTTTCTCTTTCTATCTCTCTTTCTCTCGCTTTCCCTCTCTCTCTCTCTCTCTCTCTCTCTCTCTCTATTTATTTATTTATTTATTTATATGTATATGTATATATATATACATATATACATATATAATATATATAATATATATATCTAATTATATATATATTATATATTATATATTATATACATATAGATATGTTAAAGATACGAAAGTACCGCGTTTTTATTTATTCGCGTGACATTGAAAGCAATATTTTCATACTAATTGTATATAATACTAGATGGGAATTTATGAATGTTCCTTCTTCATTTTCGGTGCCAAGATATAAGTACAAAAAAGAAAAAAAATAATATAGAGAGAAAAGAATGCTAAACTTCAGTTTTCAGATCGTTCAGAGAAATATAATATTAGCCGATTTATTATGCTTGCTATTATATATTTATACATATATATACATTGTTTTAAAGCGTGCACAATATCGGATATTAGATGTCCGATCAAATATGTTAGAATGATATGAAAATATGAATGTAAAAGAATGATGAGGATACTCGAAATATTGAAAATATTCGAAACTAACAAATTTCTTTCACATCTTTTTGATTATCCCTTAAATTGGGGTTTTAGTTTTTAGCAAAAAAAAAAGAAATAAGATTTCATGGACATGAGCATACACACAAAAGTACATGTACACTTACATAAATACGCACACATACACACACAAAGCATATTGATATAAATGTACAACTACGTTGAAGATTTAAAGTTTAGAATCATATAGCTTGCTACATTAGTTTTCATATATTAAAGATTTAAGAAGATTATTAATAACAATGATTAATACCAACATACCAGGCACAAATTCGTCATCAATTTATTTTTATATATATTTTGTATTAAATCAAAAAATAATCATCCACATTTTCACATGAATACTTGATGGTTAATTTCTGTTGTTTTTATCAACGTAGTTGGTCCATTTGTATGATCTCTTTTAGAAAAGAAAAAAAAAGAAAAAATACAAATAAAGAAAGAAATAAAAAGAACAAAAAAAAAATAAAGAGAAGTAAGAGAGAGAGAAAAAAAAAGAATTACAAGAGGCCTCTGAAATAGTACTACCATTTGCTTTAATTTATAACCATTAAAGGTCAAAGTAATAGAATTCACCCTCACACCAGCATAAGACTGAAGTAAGACTGATTTAAGAAGAAAAAAAAATAATTAAAAAATTAAAAAAAAAATACAAGTAAAAAAGAAATTGATAAAAAAAAGGATGAGAATGAAAGAAACGTCGGTATCCTTCTGTGTGGCACACATGAAAAATGGAAAGCAAATAAAATAGAATTACAATAAAAAAAAAGAAAAAATTAAAATTAAAATAATAAGAAGTAATATAAAAAAAAAACCCGAAGAAAAAGAATAACGAAAGCATAAAGATAAAAAAAGAGAGGGGGATAACAAAAAATAAAAAATGAAGATAAAATTATCAAGGAAATTTTGATTTTCTTTTATTTACAATTAGCTTTACATATTTTATAATTGTTATTATTATATTTTATTTGAGTTTAAGTAACAGGTTTATGTTCCTATTATCATATTAATATATTGCAAATATTGCGTATCGCGTTATATATATATATAGAATTCATTTTTTTTTATTTTTTTTTTAAATAACAATTACAATTATATTTATCAAACGTTATTTAGTATAAATCAAAAAAAAAAAAAAAACGAAAGATTTGAACGCATCTTAAACCGTCCTGTGATTTTTCATATTTAAGTACATTATAAATGAATACCAATGACAGTATTAACAAAAATAGTTATTTGTTTATGTTAATTTTCTTTTGTTTGTTTTTTTTTTTTTTAAATTACAATTTTTTTGATTGAACAATGATTTTGAAATCAATACAGACGATTTTTTGGACAAAAAATATATATTGTACTAATGGAGTCCTAAAAAGAATGACTTACAAATTCACTTTGAATTATATGATACTTTTAAAGTAATATTTAATTGATGACGGGAAAAAAATATAATGAATTTCTATTTAATGAATTCATTGATGAAAAACAATGTTTTGTTTGACAAGTGTCTTATTTTTAAGCCAAAAGAAAATAACATTGAAGCCATAAGTATCGGGAAAATGGTACACGTTGTATAAAAAGTTTAATAAATATATATATATATATATAAATTATCTATTTTTTCTATAATAGAATGTGCACAATACATAACGAAAGAAAAAAACAGATTAATCAACTTATTTATTTCGTATTAAAAATACGCAATAATAGATAAACAACAAGTAATGAATTTTTCGTTATTTAAATTATTTTTTGCGATAGTTTATATTTATTAATTTTAACGATAGAGAAACAAATTTGTTTTTCTTTGTTTTTTTTAAATTCATCTTCGTGTACTAATTGTCGGCTTTTAATTGTATATGGCTTGTTCTTAATTAATAAATTATTTTTATGATTATTAAATATATTTATTTTTTTTGTTTTTGTTTTTGTTTTGTATTTTTGTTTTCACTTTTCATGACAAAATAATATGAAAATAATAAGCAGCCAATAGGAACAACAAAAACATTGACAATGTTGTCAATATGATGCCTCTTCAAAATTGTTTCCCTTGCACGTTTTCCTAAATCAAGATTGAACAAGAAATGTGGAATATCAAATAAAACTTTCGATGGATGATCGTTCGTTTCGAAAGTTGAAGAACAAATTACAAAAAAAGAAAAGAAAAGGAAAGGAAAGAAAGATATAAAAAGAAATGAAATAATACTTCCATGCATTATCAAACACAATTTCACTTTTATGATTTGAATTTAAAATGACATTTAATCTTGACGATATTTATTTGTTCATTTAAAAATAATATTAATTAATCTCTCATTATAATACGAATTCTCTGAAATCGAAATGATAAAAACAAAATACGTATGATTAATTAAAAGTCACTTAAAAAGACTCTAAAAAAAAAAAGAAATAAGATTAAATCCGTAAACAAAATGAAAACGCTAATTTATGTTTTTACTATCGCTTGTAAAACAATTTGTATTTATAATAATAATCAGTTTGTATAGATGTATTTTGAAATTAGATTGGCTGTTAAATAGGGAAAAATAAACATATCTATATTAATGTTTTTCAATTATAATCTCGCTTGTCCACTCTGCAAGAGTGCCCAATGATCAAATCAAGGTATACAATTGGAATTGCGAGTGTAATAATAATAATAATAATAATATTTTTCAAATTATTATTATTAGTAAGATTAAGTTTTCACTATAATAGTTTATAATTTTCAATAATTTTATTAGAAATACATTCGTCCCTCAATCTTCTTCTGGGTTTACGTATATTTTTCATTTCATTTAAACATGATCAGAAAAGAATTTTCTTTCAGCTGTAATTCGAACAAAAATCTTAATCATTTTCTTATCTGACAAGTCAAAGAAAAAAAAAGAAAAATGATGTAATTAATATTGATAATATATTCAATGAATATAAGAGAAAAATTCTGATCGTGTTAAACTTATTGAAATACCGAGAATGTAAACCAACGAGGGATGAGTGTATGTAAGACCGATAAACAATATTTATGTATATTGTTGATTAACAATGAAAACAAATACTTATGATGAAAATGAGAAGATAAACTAAAGAAAATAGTTTCAAAAAAAAGAACAAGATAGTATTGAATAATTTCCATAAATATTTGTCTGCAATTTATTAACCTCTTCTTAGTTAACTCATGAAAAATATTTTCCTATAATATTTAATCTATAAATAAATTTTATAGATTAGATTATAGACTTTATTTATTATTAGATATCTTTATAATACTTCATCTATAATTAAATTTTATATTCTTGTAATCATTTTACGTTTGAGTGATCATAACGTTCCAAGCTATCATATTACATTAAAGCAATCATGTTTATGTTTGAATACAATCATATTATGTTCAAGGATTGCATATCGTATTTAGCTTCATTTTTATTTAATAATAATCATTATATATATATATATATATATATATATAATATATAAAAATATATTAAAATATATTAATTATCTTTCTTTTACTTATGATTTTGTCATTATTACAAAATTGAGAAATTTCTTTTGAAGAGGTTGATAAAGTTTTTTGATATTTTATTTAACATGTTTAATTAAAACCATAAATATAATTTTTCTATGAAAACATATATAGATATATTATCATTTATGGGTTAAAAATGTTCACATTTTTATATATATATATTCTTTTAAATATACTCTATGAAAAGTATATTTAATTAATTGAATTATTAGATAAAATAGTAAAGAGAAAATCGTTTACACGTAGAAATATGAAAGAAGAAAAAAAAACCAATGGAAATGTTTTTTTATTTGACTGCCGTTGATGCATGTTTATGTATGTTATATTTTTATTATAAATACGTATCTTTAAAATATATATTTCATGTATTTCTCTAAACGTGCATAAATACATTTTAGAAATCGTTGAACAGTACGAAAAGAAAAATCCAAAAAAAAAGAAAAAGAAGCACATCATTTCAACCAATTTTTTTGGTAGAAATTTTTTCAAAAGTGACTGATGTAAAGAGAAAAGATACAAAAAAAAAAAGAAAAAAAAAACGACAACAGCACATTTGCGCTGATAAATCTTCCAAGTTTTTAACGAAATAAGTTCCTGTAAATGTATTTTAGAAATTTCATCATCTAACAAAATTAAATAAAACGATATAGGTATCTATAATATTTATTTCTATATGATAGAAAAAAAAAATAATAATAATAATTATAAAATCAAATGTAGTATCAAACGTTATCGTTTTGTAGACGACGATCATTGTGAAAAAGAAAATCGTCGTTTTAGTTTTATTGAAAAGAAAAGAAAAAAATAAAATAAAATAAAATAAAAAATAACGAAAACAATGTTACAGTAAAAATGAAAGATAATTAAACTTCCATTTAAAGGAAGTTCATTTTAATTTGATAAATTGCAAAGAAAAAGAAGTATGAAAAGAACAAAAGGGTGTTGACACAACAGAAGGGTGTTGGCGCCTTTTTTAAAAAAGGTATACACACGAAATGAAGATATTTTTAAGTACAAAAAAAAGAAATAACGAAGAAGTCAAAATAAAAAAAAAGACAAAAAATTCTACTCGTACAATGTGTATCTTTATAAAAAAAAAAAAATAATTCTATATGAACAATTTGAACAATAATCATTTTATGGTTTCTTTTCAAACTTGTTTGTTCTGAAAAAAATCAATAGAATCACACTCTGTTGTTATTATTATTGTTAATAGATAAATAATTATTTTAAGACGCGCGCAATTATGTCAAATTTTTTCTTTCAATGTAATTGAAGTAATGAAGTTTTTTTTACATATGTAAGAATTTTCATTATATAATGAAAAATATTCATAATGTTCCTTTTTCTCTAATTGTAAAATGATGTTCAAACGTTACAATGATGTACCTAAAATTACGTTGGAATATTATTAATATTTTGTATATTTTAAGAAATCGTTTTATATAATAATAATTGTTTATTTAGTCATTTAATCGAATGAATAATTCACAAAAAAAAAAGAATTGACATATTGCTTATTTATCGTGAAAAATATTAAGAGTACCTGCGTGTAAGATTGTCGCTACGATTTAATTATAAATTGCATAAACGGCATGAACAAATTTTGATAAAAAGTTCCTAGTATTTGATTTGCGTTATTGTCCATTATTTATAAAAAATAAATAAATATATATATATATATATATATAATATGTATATTTGTGCGAATATACAATAACTAATATATGATCATTAGTTTTATTGTTTCTATCGCTAAATAGCTTTCCTTTGAATTATTTTTTATTGTTATCAACGTTATTGTTATTATTTGTTTATCCGTTTATAAATATTCCAAAATTGTAATCGTTTCGATCATATTTAATATTTATACGAATCGATATATGCGTTAAATACAAAAATATACGCAAAATGAATGAATGAAAGCATACACATAATAATATTATAATGATAATTAGAAAATAATAAAGATGAGCGATAAATTTTTCTGGTATATGCGAACGATATATTTTAATATCCTAATTTTCACATGAAATATATATACAAGGTGAAGTGATAAATCGGTAGCATAATTGGACAGAAATTGATTCTACGAGAAAACAAATAAGACCAAAATTAAATTTATTTGTTCAAGTGAAGCTTTGTTTTTGAGAACAACATTAATTTTGAAATTTGATCAATTGAATATAATTTGAGTTATCATTATTTTAATCAAATATGTTTACAAGAGATAGAGTTAAAAAAAATATTGACAGTGATATCGTTAGATCGTGTATTTTATTGTCTATTTTTTCTTTGATTTATTATTTTACAAATATTGTTGAAAACTCTATTACCCTAATTAGAGATTAATGAAAATGAACTGTTATTATTTCGAATACACTATGATTTTGGTCCCACTTACCGCAATAATGTTGTCGTCAATGTTTATCAATACTTACTCGCATAAAGACTACCGAACGAATGCTACATCTAATTTTTGTCTTATTTTTTCACATAGAATCACCCCCTGCTCGGTTATACTACGCTTACTGCGCCACCCTGCATATACCGGATGGTCCAATTATCGCTGTTATTTTTAGTTTCACGGGAAAAAATATACAGAACAAAGTTACGCTAAAAAGCGTTCACATCTTATGATGGAATAATTAATATTTCTTTTTAAATATTAATTTTTTACGAGATTCAAAATTCCTTGTACTTTTTTTTATTTTTTTTTTTTTTAGGGGAATCCTACGATTTTGTTTGCATGAATTCTTTGTATCATTCAAAATAAATAAAAATTATTAATTTCGTGAGTTACTATTACATACATACATATGTATATTTAAATTGCTTTGTAATTATTAAATGTATATATGTACATATATATTAAGAAAAGTAATATAATATTAAAAAAATTAAAAAATAAGTTAAAAATTCGAATCGTTGTATGAAATGCAATTTAAATCTCCCGCCACAAACTTCCGCAAGGTTGTACTGTAGAATACTATTTAAAAAGCGCGGGAAACTAAAATAACAAATGATACTCAACAATAATTAATCTAAACAGTGTAGATAATTATTATCTCAAAAAATATCGATTAAATTAAACTAGATCATCTATTAATTCGATAAGTAATCTTTAACAGTTTCGAAATACGATGTTTGATCGTAAACACTCAAGATAGAAATAAATTCAAATTAAATTATAGTATCTAATGGATGAATCAGCAACGTTTTCTATCGAAAGAGCATCCATAAATGTCATCGTTTCTTAGTAATTTCCGCCATGACGATTATAAAAAAACATGCGATTACTCATTGACGAATATCCGGTTGTCTCTTTTTCGAATTCACGAGAGAAATGCATATAGATAAAGAGATAGACGGAAAGAAAAAGATAATGAAGAAATTAAAATTGGAAAGATAATAAAAAACATAAAAATAGAAAATTTGTATAGATTTCAATAAGTAAGAAGAAAGAAAGATTTGTGATCACAATATCTCCTGCTGTGATCCTCGGCTGCATAGTTTTTTTCTCAGTAGCTTAGTTCATCATTCTACTCTCTCTCTCTCTCTCTCTCTCTCTCTCTCTCTATCTCTCTCTATCTCTCTCTATCTCTCTCTGTCCAGCCTTCTTTTAACCTCGTGTGCGTTGAGTGTTTCTCTTTCTACTTCCCTCTCCATACCCCTCCTATCGCATCCCCTCCTTCGAAGAAGCTTCACCATATTCTCCAACGTTTCGAACCTTACTAAACTAGACTATATTTTGAACAAGCTTAAACTTTGACTAGCTACGTTGCTCCTATTTCATCTGACGTTTTAAATATCGTTTTAACGCTTAGTTCCACACTTACTTATTTTTCCGTAATTTTATAACTCTAGTTTATCCTGTTCTATCTTCTCCTTTATACTCCTCCTCTCTTGTTCTCAACAAGATTCTTTCTCTCTCTTTCTTACTACATATATCTATCTATCTATCTCTATCTTTCCGTACGTATATACGTACGCACCGCATACACTCGCATACACATAGAAACACACACAGACACGCTTGCATCAGTTCCTACACGTATACGTATACGGAGGTACCGGGTAAAGAATAATCGTCGCGCGACTTTACGTATTCTCGCGCACATTACGGACGTTTCGAGGCTCCAGGATGCAGGCTATCAAGTGCGTGGTTGTCGGTGACGGGTACGTATTTATTATTTCAAAGAGAATCAAAAAAATAGGTCTTAAGGTCGTTATTACAAAGGGTAATAACAAACAGGTCAAACCCATAAACGATGACGATGAGTTGTTACCTCAGTGGCCTCAGCCTCTCTCTCCTCCAGCTTGTTCACCTCGAAATTCTAAAAGCCCATCCTCTCGATGTTGTTCATCAGTTTACCACGCCCGTCAACTTGACAATTACATTTTTATAGATGAAATATTTTCCCTCGGATATTTTTTTCCTATCCTATCAAATATGATATATATTTTTCTAACGAGAAATGTGTATCACGCCTATAGATTACGTATCGAGGACAAATCGCTTATTTAGCATTTCGTTCGAAACAGCGTCGACGTTTAATGTGATTCAAATTTATCCAAGTTCTTTTGTTTAAACGTTATTATTTCTTATAAAGAGAGAAAGAGAGAGAGAGAGAGAGAGAGAGAGAGAGAGAAAGAGAGAGAATGAGGAAAAAAATATGTATATTAAAAGAAAGGAAAAAGAGAAATGAAAGAAGAAACATTAGAGAAATTTGTTATTTTTGACAATGTTATAAGAATTGTGTCATCATTTTCTAAACATTTGGACAATGTAACAAATAATAATCAATATGTATTCATTGTATTTATAACTATAGAGCGGTGGGTAAAACGTGCCTCTTGATAAGCTATACTACCAATGCATTCCCGGGTGAATACATCCCAACCGTATTTGACAACTATTCTGCGAACGTGATGGTGGATGGAAAGCCCATTAACTTAGGTCTATGGGATACTGCTGGTCAAGAAGATTATGACAGATTAAGACCGTTGTCCTATCCACAAACAGATGTATTTTTGATTTGCTTCTCTTTGGTAAATCCTGCAAGTTTTGAGAATGTTCGTGCTAAATGGTATCCAGAAGTACGTCATCACTGTCCTGCGACTCCAATTATTTTAGTAGGCACTAAATTGGATTTACGTGAGGACAAAGAAACTATTGAGCGTCTTAAAGATAAGAAACTTGCACCTATTACTTATCCTCAGGTTTGTACAATTTCCTTTTGTTTTGGCATGAGTTTAAAATATTTGAATGTTTTTAATGGTTGGCATGTAACATTGTTATTACGTTGACATTATTATTTTTAGGGTTTGGCAATGGCAAAAGAAATAGGTGCTGTTAAATATTTAGAATGTTCCGCTTTAACGCAGAAAGGTTTGAAGACTGTTTTTGATGAAGCAATTCGTGCTGTTTTATGTCCTGTTCTTCAGGTTAAACCAAAACGCAGATGTTTCCTTCTATAATATTAATTGTTATCTTTTGCCTAATGGTCTGGAGTTCAATCGAGCATACTACCATTTCATCTCCAGCCTGTCAATTTTAATTGAATCACTACAAGTTACGGATCTTCGACCCCATAGTGCAGTTTGTGTCCAGCTCTGATAGACTGACTACAGCTGCCATGAAAACGCACAAATATCAATTTGGTGATTCTTACACTGAAAGATTAAAATACCATTGGGACAAAATTTACATTCATTGAAAATGCAAACTTATCCTGTTATCTCTGGTTACTGAAATCTAAAAGATCAAAAGCACATGTTTTTTGTGCTGATCATATAAATTTCCAGTCCAAGCTTTAATCTCATAACAAAGAGAAAAATAAGTAGGCTGGTATTCTAGATAAACAAAGTATAAAAGATACCGAAAGAAGAACTGATTCTGTACAGTATGCTAAAGTGTGTTATTAATATTATGATTAATAATTATATATAAAGGGTAAAATATACAAATATTGCTATGTAATTGTACAAGAGCCCAAAAATCGAATACTAATCAGCTTAATCAAACGGGAGAGTGATCCATGTATAGTTTGCAGCTGTATATACACATAAAAGAATAAAACAAATCTTTAGAATTTTATCTTTATAAGAGAATATATGTTAGCGTAATCCATTGATCATAGATATATTATTTTACTGCTACATAAATTTAGCTAGAATTGGTTTCTCACTTGATACGTTTTAGCCAAATTTCAAATATTATATTCGATTCAAAAATAATTAGCTGTAAGTAAATATTTTTAAAATATCTTACATTCATGGAGATTTTGTATATATATATAAAAAGTCATATTTGTCTCTATATATAAAACTTAAATTGCTATTGTAATCATGATAATACCATATGCAATTGCAAACCATGGAATATGGCGCACCTTTTTAATTAAACTGATCAACATTTCTCTATACATACCAGAGTTTAAAACAGACAATTGTATAAGTTTTTGGTGTATATGATATGAGTATGTATGTAAAATCAATTTATTACATTCTCTGCTTCCTTGTGCTGTTTTTTACAGTTTTACTGTAGAATCTGTTATTAGTACGCACAGTACATTGTCTTAATGTAGGCTGTATCGCATACCAGTCGAACATTAGAGGTACATCAAATTACATAAATGAAGCAGAGGATAAATGTATGCAAAATAAGAAGCAGTATGTATGATAGAGTGTACGACAGGTATGTCAGATGTGTGATAAAAAGGGAGCACGAATGTGTAAGTATAGAAAAAGAAAAAAAACAAATCTATAGCAAATAATTGTACATAAATGCTGAAGTTCAAATGTATTCCTATTATTATCACTTATGTGTTTAAGTCACTGATCGAATCTAAATCGAACGTTACTTGTTTTTTTATATATATATTATAAATATATATAAAAGGGCTGGATCAAGATCTATATTCGAACGTCGTCAAAAATCCACCATCCTGTGCAATCTGTCTCAGGTGGAATTCGGATTCGGTCCATGGAAAAAGAAAAAAAAACCATAAATACTGTAACTAAATATGCTTTATTAAATGGGTGTTTATTAAGTATCTTTCTATTTTTCTTGTTAAATTATATTCTTTGTAATCCTATTTTATGCTGACGTATCAAAGAAAGTATTTATTACAGATTTAACTTGTTCTGGTGTATATTTGATGTATTTGCCTGGATTTTTAGAAAAAGAGACACCACGATACTTATTATAAAAAGCAGTATACAGTGGAACGATAGTTTGCTCAAGTTCTTTACGTATTTCTTCTCGTAAACGTCCATCAGGTACAGAATAAGAACGTTGACACTTAGCAAGTTCTTCCAGTTCTCTTGTAAATCCTAAAAACTTTTCTTTGAGTACTTTAGAACCAGGTTCTGAAAAAGAAACAATACGTTAATTAGATCTACAAAATTGGAGTTATCTCAATATATTTCATATAATTGATTATAAACCTGGTTCATCAGATGAATGCTCAAGAAATCCTCGAGCCTTAACAAGCGTTGTAAAAACATAATTGGTTTTATCTTTACTAAGTAAATCAACATAAGTTTGTTCAATAGTTGGTTCTGCTAATAATAAAAGTTCCATTAGAGAGCTGCGACGTAAAGCATTGATAACATAGTTATGATTGTTTAAACGGAAGAGTGCTCGCAATGAAAGATCAGAATATGAAGCATCACTCTTGCTGACTAATGCTAAGTTTAATTGTGCTAAGACCTTTTCTGTAATAATGTTAAGTAATTAATTATATTTAATTATATCATTGTTTAAATTAAAATTCGGTTAATACTAACTGATGTAAATGCCGAGTACAATTTTACGTTCAGTTTCTTGTTTTGCAGAGGATGAAACAACGGATTCCACATCTGCATTACGTGCAAAAACTGTTCCTGCAGTATCCGCATATTCAGCTAATTGTTCTAGAAAAACTAAGACGTTGCTTGTACCTTCTGCTACAGTACCATCCTTAGGTAAACTTGCATTAGATTCATTTCTAACACTTTCTGCAAAATCTTCTAAAGCTGTAGCTGCCTACAAAATATTTTTATTATGAATATAAACAAGAAGTTTTCTTAAGGAGTATAATAAGGATATTGTCAAGAATAATTATTTAAACATACAGTTCCATACAGTGCATTGAGTACATAAGCAAATTTAGATCTAAGGGCATAATCGCATCCTTCTACAGCCCTCTCTAAGTCTGGCTTAAGCTCTTCGAGATGCTTTAAAATTGGAAAAACTACCAAAACAGCAGAAAAGTCACGTCTCGCGAAACATCGTTTAGCCCTTGTTGCAATACTTTCACCATCATGAGCCACAAGATCCATAGCACTGCGTACTGTAGCTTCAAGTACTTGAAGTTGTAAAGAAGGAGGTAAGATTCTACCAACCAACGAGCGCTCTGCTTGCATAAGTTTATGAAGTCCTGCAGTTAATACAAGATAGTTTTCCATTTCCTGTTCATCTGGTGCTATATCTTCTATTGAATATCCAGATAATTGTGGTTGTGGTTTTCTTGATGCAGTCAAAGATAGGCCAAATCCAGTAGTTTGCGATGCTTTCAATAACATTTTACTTGCTTTTTTTTCAAGTGCATGTTGTAATCTTCGTGATGCCCATCTTCCTGTTGTTTCTTGGGTACCACTTGAATGACGATTAGGAAATTTGGCTCTCTAAAAACAAATAATTAATAAGTATTATTTACACATTGTAATTTGAATTTTATATTGAAGAATTTACCGGCATTGGACTGCCTGCGTGTGTGCTTCCTCCACTTGCACTTCTCTGATGTTCTTTAAGTAACTGTAAAGATCGAAGGACAATACTAGAACGTACAGAAGCATAAATTTTGGTATGTTTATGTTGACCTCTTTCTTCCAACCAACCAGCTATTTTAAGTAAATCATCCATAACAGCTTCTGGTAATTGGCATAATGATTGAGGTGCATCTTCACCGCTCGTATCCTCATCAGAACCAATAAGATCCAAAAGAACAATTGGTAAAATGGGTTTACTTTGTCTGGTTAAAATATCATTAAATTCTGTATACAAAGATTCTAATCCAATGGCAAATAAACTTGTAACGTTCTCTAATTCCACAGAACTTGGATTATTTTTTTGAAAATATCGTTGAGCGTTGTACAAACGATTCATAGAATCAAGAAAATTGTTTAAACCTGCAGAACTACTAGGTCCATTACGTATTGACTTTTCTACTTCTTGACATACGCCATAATATCCAATAGCATGATCCAATATGCAAAGTGTTTTTTCAATATCTACAATAAATATAGATATAAATATTAGGCAATGACAGATGATAATAAAAGGTAGAAATATTTACTATATTTGATTATTTCAAATTGTATACGTACTATGTTGTTGTGATTGTAAATTTCCAGTTTCATTATAAACAGGAAGAATGGTACGTCGTAAAGTAGCCAAACGTTGTTCCAAAGAGGAAAGTATTCCAACAACACCACTTGTTAATTTTCTACTTCTTTCTTCTGCTTCTTTCAATGCTTCTAAAGTTGCAATTTCTGATTCCAATTTGCATTGTATTTCAAATCTTCGTTCAGAAGTGTCATTTAAAATGGTATGCATTTTTTTCTAATATTGTTCTAATATGCACAAATTATATTATTATTGTTATTATTTATAACCATTATTCTTGATTAAATAGTCCACGACATCTGTTAAATTAAAAATCAGGATCATATTATTTTCTACGTCAAACTTGCTCAGTTTCATGACGAAACTTAAAGCACATCAGACTACACATTCATGAAACATAACATTACCATCTGTGCAAATGTGTCAATGCATTAGATGCAATAAACAGAATGCATTTTCAGGTAGTTTTCAAATAAAGCATTTTGTTCTTGTAATTTTCCATTCTAAATAAAAGCGAAGAAATATTGAATCGATTTTATAATAATGATAATAATAAGGTGACTGACCTTATTTATACTTTAGGAAATATGTAGACAAATGAGAATTAGAGATTTATATAGAATTAATTTGATTGGACGAATTTTCAAAACACCTGTTGATTGGTCAATTTTTTCAGTGCTAGTAACATAAAATTAATAAAAAAATACTAACAAAACTGGAGAGAAAAAGAAGTGGAGAAACGGAAGAACGTTTTAAAAAAATAATTAAATTTTTCTTAACGAATATTTTTCAAAATCAATTTGACTATGAAAAAATTCTTTTCACTAGATTTTTCAAAGTCGAATATTATTATTGGATGATTGAGAGAAGGGTTCGATATTAAAAAAAAAAAAGGAAGATTAAAAGTTCTAGGAACATTTAGAAAGAATAAGTTAGTAAACATAATCGTTCTAGTCGAAATTGGTCAGGCATGCTCTGTTATACGAAACCTCCTAGGTAAAGGTGGTGCTGTTAGTCGTAAGAGGGGGAAAACAGCGGTCACGTGACCACAAATGCGTTTTGAGCGCACTAACCAGGTACGAGTGAATCCGTTGTTTTTTTCGTGTTTTTTCGCGCGCCGCGGCCGAAAAAGCCGAGGCGTCGTGAATTCTTCTTATTTCTGCATTTGCATGCGCTTCAAAGGACGCGAACAACCTTCGTAATAACCGTGAGTTAAACGCAAATATTTAAACTGAACCTTCTTACGGGCAAACCATCGATGCTTCGATGCGACGATGGTTGACAAGCCTTCCTCGTAGATCCAGAAATGGCGTCTCCCGTGCACATGGTCTACTAAAAGCTTATGACTACATTCTCATCGTTACGGAAGTTACTATCCTTATGAACACCTTTCTGTTCGTCTCTACTACAATATTGAGTGAGAGTTCTTCCGAAGCTGTTGTTCCTTAATCGAGGATCTACCAAACCGAGTGCCTTTTGTGCTATTCTTCATTATCGTTCCTCATATTATCGTTAAATTATTTGTCTTTTGATATTATTTCTCAAATCGGTGATAAATATGTGTTTTTTTTGGTAATTTTATTTGAAATTTTTATATCTCTGAGAGTATCGTTCGGATTTTCTAAAAAAATGCTACCCTATTCTTCCTTGAGAAGGATCAAGAATAATTCTGCAATATGATCGTGTTATTGGTTATTTGAACGCACATTTTGATCATCCCATTGTTTCTTCTTCAGATTTAATTCCTTGATTATATAATAATTGGATTTTTTAAATTTGTGTTCCTAGAGGAATATTACTCAACTGTCCTAACCTTCTATGATTAATGCATTTTAATGCATTAACTTATCGTAGGTCATTATTATGCTAATGTCTCTAATCTTAACACGTGGCCATATGAAATTTCTTGTAATGAAAGCTATTCTTTAACTTTAGTCTATTTTCACTTTTAATTGGTTAGTAATACCTAGAAGATCAAAGGTTCTTTTTATTAATTTTTAATTTATATTTTTTAAGCTGTTGTATGTTGAGCAATTTTTGTTTTGATACATTGGTTTTATTCCCACGTGTACATACTTGTGTTTAGGCGTTAAGCTTAGTTATAAATTTGTAACACGTGCGTGTACACATTTAGATTTACATACTATAATAATAGTAATTAAAATTGCAAATTAACACAAATTGTATCATATAATAGAATTATTATTCATTTCATATATTTAATTAATAACTTTTCATTAATTTTATTTTAATTTTACAAAAATAATTGTTCTATATTTTATAGAAATATTTTATTTTATTTTACTTTGTATATCTTCATTTATTTCTGGATATTATGATGCATTAGTCATTGTATACATTTCTATTAGATAATGTTGTAATTTCTAAAGACCTTTGTAATCAAATATCGACAGATAAGATCTATTATTATGAATTTGATAATATTGAAGGATCTTTATTCTAAATAATAATTTATAACATATGTAATATGCTATATACTACTTTATCTATTTGATACAAATATTTGAAATATTGTTCTTTTTTGTTACAGATTGTAAATAGAAAGTGTATATAGAGTAATAGGTGAGTGAAAAATAGTTTGCTGGTCTATATTTGGCGATGAGTTCAAACAATAAAACATCAGTATCCTCCAGCGGAAGAGGAAATAAAATAAAATTATCACAACATACTAAATCTGACCATTCAACTAAAACATCAGATTCGGCTAAGCACGACAAAGTGCAGGTTTGTAATTAAATACATTATTGTTCATAATACTAAGGTATTATTTGTTTAAAAAGAACAAATAATAATAATAATAATAATAATAATAAAACAAAAAGACAAAAAATTAAATATATTAAATAAGAAATTATATATTAGTTAAATATAATAAAGAGATGATAAACAATAATCATTATTAGATATATTTAACTGATTAATATGAAAACATTGATTAAATTAAACAGTTCTTGGATTCATTCAGGATTTTGTTTGAAGTATCATGGCATTCTTTTCTCTTTTTTTTTTAGTCAAATACTATGCAGGTGCGACATGCACAAATCATTGATACACGTGTAGGAGGTGTCGAAGATCCTTCGTTTAAAGAACGTATTAAAGAAGTCATGGATTTAACTTGTCGTTCTGAAGATGAGGTCATTATGGCCGTGCACGACAGCGATGGAGACTTGAATAGAGCTGCTATGGACCTTCTAGAGGGTGTTAAGACAGAATGGGAGGTGAAGAAAAAGAAGCCACGTCAACCAAGTGGGTCAAAACAGATGATCGACCAAACCAGTGGTCAAAATGATGGCGGAGATTGGGAAGAGAGACGAAATCAACGAAGTGGTGGACCACCACGAATGCGAGGCCGTGCTAATCATGATAATCGTGAATGTAAGTTTTAAACAAAGAAGATAAATAGAATCACTGTTTCTTTTAGGTTCGAAATTCATTTCTATTTTATTTATTTAGGGCGTGGACGTGAAAATAAGGAAAACGAGAGAAACATGGAAGATAGCGCTCGAGATGGCAGCTATGGTGGTAGTAGAAGAGGAGGCAGAGGTGGCCCTGGTAGATCAGGTCGTGGAGGACGCGGAGGTGGAAGAGGTCTTGGCCCACGAGCATTTGCAAATCGAAACGAAGCCTCTGCTTCTTCGGCTCATAGTTTCAATCGACCAATTGACACTTGGGCAGGAAGCGAAGAACAACAGGCTTTAGTCCAACAACCTAAAATCGGTATGTATTATATATTTTTTTATAATTGAAATCAGATTTAAGAATTATTAATGTTAAATACCTTAAAGCCGAATGGAATAATTATGAAACAACAGAAGAATGGGATAATGAAGAATATACCGGATCACTGGCCGATACCAAGGTTTTTACACCAAGTACATCTTTGACAGAACAAGCTCCAGTACATGAGGAACCAAAGATTCAAGAATTACAATCAATCCAATCAAATCAGACTGTTAACCTGGGACTACTTCAACAAGAAGTAAGTAATTTTGTGATGAGTTATTAAATTTAATATGGATAGCTTTTCAATATTGTTTGATATATATAATAATGTTATTTGATTCATTACTTATAAGGAAATGACGAAATTATCCGATATTCCTACGATACAACAACAAACATTGATTCCACAAGCTCAACAGCAGCAAACTGTATTGAGCTTACCAACAATGCAACTATCGCAACAACCAAATGCCATTAGTGGTGGTGTATTAACTGCTGCACAGACTCAATATTTGACGCAATTAACTCAGCAAACTAGTGAAAATATAAAAACAACCGGACAGGCTTCATTTTCGTCGCAAATTACTACTAATCAGGTATTTAATTTATAAATTAATCAATTATTCTTTTAGTTTGTATAAAATATATTAACAAGCTTATAATATTTTTTTAATATTATAGCCACAAAGGCAATCTAAACAACGTCCAAGAGTGCCACCTCCATCAAAGATTCCATCCACTGCGGTAGAAATGCCGGGCGATGCAGTTAACAGTGGCATTGGATTTCTTGATGTTCAATTTGGTGCACTTGAATTTGGAAGTGATTCAAGCTCACTCGATGGATCAGCTACGGAAAAATATAATTCTAGTAACAATGCAACTTCTAATGTTGAAGTTCCCTCTACAACAAATACTATTAATACGACTTCTGGCACAAATAGTTCTATTGATATAGAAACTAAACAAACCTCCACAACCCCTTACAACGCCACTTCTCAAATGGTATAAATTATAATTATATATTAATAAATTTGAATTTACAATTATAATATATTTGTATAATTAATTAACACTTTAATTGTATATCTTTTTTTTCAGCTATCAAGCAATGACAGTTTACCTGTATCAAATGATATCTCAATAAATTCTCAAACATTTGCGGGACGTGGAAATACTGGTCAAACTTTGGATATAACCAAACAAGATTTTACATCACAAGTGTCTCCAGGAAATTCAGCTACATATGGCACAGCAACTTATCAACCACAAAAAACGTTTCAACCATCTAATGCCACACCAAATTCATATAATGCGTATTCAACAAATACGCAATCAGGACAATCTTTTCAGACTGTTTCAGTTACTAATACCAATACGTATTCTACAACAGCTACTGTTTCACAGAATAATTATAATTCCTCTTCATCATTCCCACAATCAAATTCTTCTAACTTTAGTCAAGCATCTCCATCTGCGTCAACATCTGCAGCTTCTGTTTATAATCAGCCAACTACTACAAACCAGGTAGCTTAAATATATAGATTTAACATATTTTTATATATTCTTATATTATTTACTATTCTATAATATATTTATTGTCTTAGGTATATCAAACAACGAGTGGTTATGCGTCCACTACAACGTCTCAATATCAAGCAGCATCTGTTGCAACTAACACAGTATCGAATAGTAATGTTCCATATCAAGCGAGTGGATATCAAGGAACTTCCTCTTTCCAATCGAATCCGCAAGCTTATCAACCATCTGCTACTACCTTTAGTTCTCCTATAACTCAAACTACAGGACCTTATCAAAATGCAGCCCAGTCTGTAAGTTTTATCTTTCTTTAAAACTCTTACAGATTAAGTTTATAAGTTGATGATAAACTTATAAATAGATAATAATTTCAAAATGAATATTTACAGGTTTATGCATATGGTAACTATGCCAGTCAACCACAAACTGCATCACACAATCATAAATTGAATAGTAGTACAACAAAAGATTCTCAATATGAAAATAGCACAACGACTTCTAATAATTCTCTTGCAACAACAACGACAACCACATTAGGACTTAGTTCAACCTCTGTGAATAGTTCTCAAACAAAAGTAACTAGTTCGAATGGTAAGTTACAATAAGTTTTGTATAATTTATTAATTTGATAATATATAATTATTTATAAACGAATGTTTTTTTTTGTCAGCTGTACCTAAAAGCACATCAAGTGGTGTTGTAACGGGTAATAGTAGTGGTAACATAACAGGTGGCGGTGCGGCCGGTAGCATGGCACCGATGCTTAGTCATCAATACATTATGGGCCAAGGAGTGCCGTACACTTTCCAACAACCAATGTATAGCTACGAGGATATACAAATAATGCAACAAAGAATACCTCACATGGTCAGTTATTGCCTGATTTATAAAGTTGCCTTATATCAATATTCATTATAATTCATTCAAGTAAATGTTCCTATAAAGCCAAACGTCTTTACTTGAATGAATTGAATTGCTTTTTTAGAGTAATGTATATTGATGCAGCACACATTCCTTTTATCAGTTTTTATCTTCACCAACATGAGTTATGAATCATTCTTGAAAGAAGACAGTATTGACACATGCATTATGACAATTTTAAATTAGGGTGCTCTGAATCACATTGTTCTATATAATGTTATCACTCTTTACTTTATTTACAGAATGGCATCTTAATCATTTTTTAAATGCTTGGTAGTTGCTCGCAATTCAATCACTTCATTGATCAAATTCTTAGTGTTGAATTTAAAAATGTTTAAATTTAATATTCTATTCTAAAAGAGCATTTCGCATATAAGACAAATAATACTTTATTGAAATCATCTTTATTCCTTTGAATTATTCGGTAGCAATTTGAAGAAAGTCTACGATCAATTGAAAAAGGTATAAGTGGAAAATGATACATTGAGAGCATAGTTATATTTTAAAGAAAAAAAAATAAGAGTGATCTTGATCGCAGACATGGCATAGCTTAATTATCTTTCTTTTCCATTTATAATTGATTTCATTTGCTCAGTATCTGATGTCATGTATTTCAAATTGTATGACAATAAACATCATAATCCCAGCAAGTGGACGTTATACTACGTTTCATAGTTACGATCAAGTATTTTATTTAATCATAATTAAAAATACTTATCTAAATAAATTGAACTATGAAGCATGGTTATAATTTACCGTATATTGTCCATCCTTGTCCAGTACATGTAGAGTTAGAACTTAGTTAGCGTCCTTGTATTTGAAGTACACAGTGTATGCATGTAGTTTTGTGTTTGGCCTCCCTGACTAACCTGCAGCCCACTACTGGTTACTATGACGCGGCTCTGGGCTATCAGACGACTGGACCAGCAACCAGTCTTGGTGGGGCACGAGGTGATGCGTTATCCGGTGTACAAGGAGTCCAAGGAGTACAAGGAGTCCAAGGCGCTTATACCAGTATTAGTGACGCTAGGTTTGCCAGAACTGATAGTAATGCGTCGCCAGTACCTTCTACCATGTCGCAACAGGTAAGATTTAAGTACCTAATTAATTTATTTAGCGTATTTAATAGTATTTTTGCAACAGCTTGATTTAATTGTGATAATTTTATTAATGAATATGTGTCTTAGAACATTAAAGAGATATTTATATACTTATAATATTTGCAGACTGCAACACAGCACCAACAACCTATGATAAATCCAACACTTCCTCCAGGTTATGCATATTTCACATATGGCGGAGGCATAATGCCAGGAGGTTTTCAATATGGAACTCCTGCTATTTACCCCGTAAGATTCTTTGAATGATTTATATTATAGTTGATTTTATTTAAAATACTATTAATATAATTTACCATAGCAGATAGCTACAGCAGGGAATGCTGGAACAAATAGCGGAGCATACAGCGCTAAACCAGGAAGTTATGGATCTGGTTATGGTGGTGGTGCTAGTTACGATGCTTTGGCATCTGCAGGACCATCAGGTGAATATAAAGCTGCCGGCAGTAATTATACCGGCACACAAGCTGGTAAAACTGGCACGTCTGGCACGAACACAAGTACTGGAGGATCTTCTGCGACTGACATTAGTGCAACTATGTATGCAAAAAGTCATGTAGCACTTAGCAAAGTTAATGTAAGTAATAGTATTGATTGTTCATTTTGAAATAACTAATATTCCGTAAGTTAACCTTCTATTATGGGTTGATGTTTCTTTCGTGATTTCAATCAAATTTATATAACTTTATTATATATTATATTACATTATAAACAAATATTAATCTCTAAATATAAATTAATAATTTTCAAAAACATTAAATTTACTATTATATTTCATGTTGAAATTGATAATCTATATAAAGAATTTTTTATTGATTGCAGACAGAAAAGATAATAAAATGTTATATACGTTCCTGATTAGAGTAAAAAATAATATTTAACTTATTGGTGTGTGATTTCAAAGTTACATAGACCCATAGAGGATTAAATCTTTGTTGCTGTCGTGTATACATATATAATGTGTATAATGTAATATTGATTTAGTATTATAAAGTTATTTCATTGAATAACAACAATCCACAACAAATTACAGTCATATGAAAAACAAGCTTTTCATTCTGCGACTCCACCACCATTTGGTATTACTGGTAGCCAAAATGCAGGATTGCCTGGAGGATATGGTACTCCACACTTATTTATTCCCACAATGCCTCATCAATTACATCAACCACTTCATCAGGATGGTACCAATAGCACAGGTCAAAGGTCCAATACCAGTTCACAAAATAAAGCTCAAGCTAAGCCTGGGTATAGTCCCAGCTACTGGACTGGAAGCAATTAAAGTATCTTGAACAAGATAAAGAAGGCAGGAGGGATAACAACCAATGTAGAAAAAATAAACATTCGCCATGTGACATATGGTGGTGTAAAACACGGACATTGATTAAAGGGTTTACTTGGAACTTGATGAGAATAAGGACAAAAGATTTGTTTTTTTTTCTTCGGATTATACATTTTGGCTATAAAACAGAATGGACTAGAGAGTGGGTCTTTAATCGTTGGAAGGATTAAACAATATTTGTTATTAATCTTAATACAAAATATTTATATATTTCTTAAATTAATATTCAAAATAAACTTCCCTTGAAAAATGATTTCTTTAAAAAAAAAACAATAAATTTTCATTTTCAAAATTGTGACGTTTCAAATATTAACAATAATTATATTATAAATAATTTTTGATTTTGTGTTTTTCATTTAATGAACAGAACTACAAAAGAGGGAAGTTTTTGTTTTTTGTCTACTAGTATTTCTTATGCTTAATAAACATATATTAATATGTTGAATGTTTTTGAATTGTTTGTAGACAATGTTTATTATAAAAGCAATTAATTGTATAATTCTTCCTAATAGAAGTTGCACTCGTGCCAAAAATAGACTGGTTGCGTAAGTGATAATTTTGAGATATTTGTCTCTTTATCACGAACGCAGGATAAAAAGAGCGCGAGCAGGCTTCGTGTGGTTTATCGGAACGCTAGTAAACCTTACTACTGATGAGTGTGTGAATAGCGTAGCGCTTGTGTGAAAGAAAAAGAAATAAAATCAGATAAGCTAAACGGCTGCTGTATCAGCTCCTGTATATGCTTCAGTACATTACAGTGCAATTGCGAATATACCGCATCGACTGCAAAAAGTGATAGTTTTTTGTAAAACGTAGGCATTTTGGCTAACATCAAACGTGCTCCTTTACATGAATAAAAAAAAAAACAAAGGAATTAAGAACAAAGTAATAACCTTTCATGAAATAATGTAAAGATGTGTTTCTGTAAATTGCAGTGTTTGTATGTATCATGAAAATTTGAAGTACATAACAAACATTTATGATTATAATATTTTCACTTTTTGGTACACGAAATAATAAGCTGAGGGATTATAAATCAGATCAACATTATTTGTATCTATAGAAAAAGTATTCTGTTCATTTGAATCACTATAATAATTCCGAGTGATTTATTCAAATAATTAATAATAGATAAATATTACTTTTTGTTAGACGGTATTGAATTAAAGTTCCCGAATCAAAAAAAGTAATGTCTTATGATTATATTATCTGGAATCATATTGTAGGTATAAAATGGTTTTATATTTATAGAGAGAAAAATGTCAAATTAAGAAGTTTTAGGTATACGTGTAGAAATATCAAAGGATCTTATATAGGCGATATCGATTAATTTCTTATCATCTTTATCAAATCGAAATGCAACCCTGCTTCCTTTTGATCCGTAGTCTCTGTTAAGATTACTTTTTTAGAAAATCAATTACAATTATTCATAATAATATTATTTATATCCCTTTAAAAAATAATGTAATGATTATAATATGAAAATTATTTTAGTCGTTATTTCGTTTGTTTTTTATAACTTATTATTCCCAGTAACAACAACAAAAAGTTGAAATTCTTTATTTATATACTACTATTATTATCATTACCATTATTATTATTATTATTATTATTATTATTATTATTATAAACATTTGCCAAAATTTTTTGCAGTATATAAAAATAAAAATTAAAATACACACAAAAATAACGATTCATTTTATAAAGATATTAATAGAAATATAAACTTTGTTCAAAATTACAGTTCTTTAATTGTAAGAAAGAAGATCTTATCACACATATATTTATATTGCAAAGCATATTAACTTGAAATCATTAATAGTTCATTGTGAAAATTATGAAACATCGTTTATTGGAAAAAAGATAAGAAAATGTATTCATTTTAAATTAATTGTAAATCTAATATATATTATACGGGACAGTCAAAAAAAAAAAAGAAAGGGATATTTGAATGATTTATAGTATTCACTAAGACGAGTAAAAAATGTCTAATTAATTTGGGTCCTAAAATATTCTATGTTGCCTATGTTCGTTTACGATATCGAACGCTCATAAATAGTCAAAGTTACATCGAAAGGGCTAATTTTGGGACCCATGTTAATTAGATTTCGGTCAATACTATAAGCCCTTCAAATATCTAATCTTTTCTTGCATTTCAAATTGATAAGAAGGAAAAACGTCTATGTAATTCTAGATATTTAATATACGGTATACCTAGAATCACCTGATGATTAATTATCCATGATAATTAATCCAGATAATTCACCTGATAACGATCTATGATAATTAGTCGTGTGTTCACCGACAAACCAAACTAGATAATACTTCAATGTAATTTTTAGTGTCATAATAACCAATCTCGACCCGTCTATCTATTTGATACGAATAAAAAGAGATGAAGAAGAAGAAGAGAAAAAAGAATTAAAAAAAGCGTCAGGTCATCCATTTGTTCAAAGGTTATCAATAACCATTTTTGAAATAACGCGCCTTTTAGAGAAATATCACGTGAACGGGGGTCTTTAAAAGGAGGGAAATTTGAAAGAGATGATGTTATTATCGATGACCAAAATACACGCTTTAGAAAGTTATAGTTTACATCTTTGCATTATTAATAGTAAATCATTGCCAATATTCTTCCGATTAAAACGAAATGATGCTAAATATGCATGTAGAACGATCCGTATGATGCTGTGAAAATTTTTACGATTTGTGCGTGGGTTATCATGTATCATAAGTGAGATACCAATTCTCTCTTTTATTATTAATAAGACAAAGAAAAAAGAAAGAAAGATAAGAAAACGGTTGTCAAAGCTTTATTAAGTACGGCTGACATAAACGAGAAACAAATAGTTGTAAGTAAACTCTTTTTCTCTTTCCCTTTTCCTTTCTCTCTCTTTCTCTTTTCCTCTCTCGTTAGCCGTCTCAAACGGTAAACACATAAGCGGTATGAGTATAGGATATGTTTGAGGGAATATTGGAAGATCAAATGTAGGATAGCTTCCTTTCCTCCCAAAAATATATACCATTTCTACTGACAAATTTTCGAAGAAATATAAAACAAAACAAACAGAGAAGAGAAACAGAGGATGATATAAAAAATAAGACGATTCAATTTTAACAAGAATCGTTTACGAATAAATGCTAATAAGTAAAACAAATATTAACAGCAATGCCACTGGTTGTAGGTATACTTTAATAAGGGGCCGTTGATTATAACGTGTTCGTTGTTCGTTGTATATTATTCAGCGGATATTAACAAAGAGACACACTGGGAGAAAAGCATTTGCAGTTGCGAAGAAAATGCGGAAAATAAATGTTTATGTTCTCGTTTTATCTTACAATCTAGTATAGGCTTTAGTTATTTCGAACATTTTTTGCCTTTTTTT
>NW_015148970.1:5875025-5975245 GCF_001465965.1 Polistes dominula
TTTTTCTTTACTGTACACACGATACGAACTTAGGATGAAATACAATAAATGTGATGTATAATGAAAAAAAAATGATAAAAAAAGAAAGAAAGAAGAAGAAGAAGATGGAATATTGTTATGGAAGAGACGAAAAAAAAAAAAGAAAAGAAAAAGAAACAACTAAAAACGATTAAACATATATATAAAAAAAAAATAAAAGAACAAAAAACATTACAAAAAAAAATAATAAATAAATAAATAATAAATAAATAAAAATAAATAAATAAATAAAGAAGGATAAACTTCAGAGTAAGCACGTTTGTTCTCGTAATAATTATTATACAATTCATAATTTTTGTATTTTTGTCAAATATTAACCGATCGATCGAGAATGCAAAATGCATTACGCCACTATTGCTAACTATTATATAATTATTACAAATAATAATAATAGCTACTACTGTGTATAAATATGAATATATAAGAATAAATGTATTAAAGAAATCTTGTAATTCAAGTACCTGCTGTGCTTGGAAGACATTTTGAACTTTATAATTTTATCAGTACTAAGTACGACTAAGTAGTATTTTGTGCATTCTTTACGATTTATAAATATACTAAGGAACACAACACACCCATAAAGGCATCGGATTATTAATAGCCTCACTAATCGAGAACTTGTAAAATTCTGTGAGCATATTAATATATTTATCCTTTAAATAATAGTAATTGAAACAGTACACCTTTGTGTAAACTATTATTCCTGTTATTATTCGATAATGCAATTAAAAGGATATAATATAAATGACCATGTTTCGCAGCAGTCAAGAATAAAAGCTATAACGGACTGTTGCAATATATTGTCTATAATGTTTGCCTTTTTCATAAGATCCCCAAAACAAATGTATACAATTTTTTTTAGAGACAATCTTATTAATATTTACATATATATTTTCTTTTTTTTCTATCCTTTTGTTTTATAATTAATTCTAATCAATTATACAAACAAATGGGGGATCGTTTAATGTTAGGATCATTGAAATATCTGTCTTCATTTTTAATTTCATAATAAATTAGTTATGTATACTTGAGTACATAATTACAAATTATTTTTTTACATGATTTTTTAATAATTTCAAGAATTGCATGACAATTACAGAATCCAATTGAATCAGGTAGTGTATGTAAAATATATATACATAACTATTATAATAATGAATCAAGTTAGACAATTAAAAAGAAATCATTTTATGATTCATTATATATATAACAATGATTTATATTATAAAATAAATTATAAAATGAATATTTGCAATGTTTTGATTTTGTCCGCCATTGTCATAATTACCTGCATGCAGGTAATTGAAGATGGTCGAAAACAAATGGTAAACATTCCAATACGTCAAAACATCTGATTAGATTTAAGAGTTTAGTATTATTTGTAATTAATAATTCTTAAAAAAGTTGATTTTAAGGTCATTCTTATGGCTTTTAATAAATGTTTACGTTTGATTTATAATTTTAAGAAAGTTGAATATAAATATAATTCAATGGCATAATACATAACCTCAATGGTGAGATTTTTGATTGAGTGCGTAATTAAATGTCATTAAGAAACGTCATTATTATACATTAGTCTTCCACGTTAATATGTTCTAATGACTGAAATACAATCAGCTTATAAACATTTTATTCCAACAAGTAAAATGTATAGTACGTGGCATCAACAAGTGCTTGCACTAGATGCAAAATATAATACACAACGTGCAAGTAAATTACCAACATTAGGTGAGTATTATCTATAAGTTCTATTATTTTAAATAAATGATACAATATTTTACGTATCAGCTAATGTTTTTTCTTATAAATTATAGGTATGCTTTATATTCGTAGAAGAAATCAATTATTAAGAGAAAAACCATTTAAAGAACATGATATTCGTACACAATATTTAAAATTACGTTTAGATTTATTAAATAAACGATACGGAGATAATATTGAACAAACTAATATTACAAATAATACTTTACAAAAGGAAACGTCAGATAATTTACCAAAATCTAATTTTGTTCCAAAAAAATCAACCGCAGAAAATTTTGCTTTTACTGGTGTTCATCATGTTTTTGATCAACATACTGCAGCTGTGATAATGCTTAAATTTGCGAATAACGATAGGTCCAGATTAGGTTGTGCATCTTTAGATGGAACTTTATCTATATGTGAAGTTATTAATACACCACCCCAAGTACTAGTTGTACTTGAAGGTCATCAGAAAGGAGTTACTGCATTCGATTGGAGTATTAGTAATGATTTGATAGTATCATCATCATTAGATGCTACTATTCGTCTTTGGAAAGTACAAGTAGAACCTAAGTGTTTACGAGTGGTTAAAGATCCACAAAATGCAGAAATCTTTTGTTGTGCGTTTATACCTGCTAATAATAATTTAGTAGTAACGGGTAATTCACACGGGCTCATTCAAATTTTAAATGTATCAACAGGAATCTATACACGTGGTGGTTCATGTAAACTTGGGGAAAAGGTATAATATTTTTACGTTTTTTTCTGGAATTACTCAACGTTTATATACTTTTTCATTATTTTTATTGAAGGTTTTATCATTAACGTGTGAAGAAAGTGGTGGTTCATTGATATGGGCTGGAAGCGATAGAGGTACCATTACTTCATTACAATTCGAGCCTAGGAGAGGAAGACTTTATAAATTGCAAAGAGTACAGAAATTAAATGGTATGGTAACAGGACTCTCTTGGCGTTCTTGGCATTCAAAAGAAATGCCATATCCAGTATTTTTGGCAAGTACTGCATGCAATGCAGTATTATTGTATCGTGTAGAAGATAATCAGGGTTCTTTGACATTGTTAAAAAAATATCCTATTAAACACAGGTATTATTTTCTTAAGTGCTTTTTTTCTTTAGTCTCAAAATAATCGTATTAATTATTATATTAATTTACAGACTTCATTGTATAAAGTCTACGTTTTGTCCTCAAATGGGAGCTTGTTTAATAGCAACTGGTTCAGAAGATTGTGCAATTCATCTTTTTGATTCTTCAAAGGATGGTAAAGCTGCAAGAGTAAATCTACTCCATGGTCATACAAGACCTGTACTAACACTTTCATTTAATTATGACGAATCTTTTCTCGCATCTGCGGATCATCAAGGACTTATTATTTTATGGCGTAATCATCAACGACATTTGTAGTCATTATTCAATTAATATTTTGGTTTTTGTATTTAATTATTAATATATTATAATATATAAAAACTGATAGGTGAATGAGCAATTTTATTGCTTGCTAAATAAGTATTAATAGTTATATGTATATATATATATATATATATATATATATATATATATCGTAAAAATATTTATGTACATTGTTAAAATGTACAACTAAACTGAAAAATAGTGAAAAACTTAGAGTATAGTAGATAATTTATTTTTAAACATTGTAATTATATATATATACAAAAGAAAATAAGCAAAGGACGACAAGATCCCTCAAAAAATGTTTTTCACCTAAAATAGTTTACTATTCATTTACACTTTATGCAATACTTTTTCAGAGATTCGTTACAAAATTGACCGAAATACAACTATATATTTCGTTCTCATCACAGATCTATTAACAATACATAGAGATTAACACTATCACGTTGCCTCGTATAAACTGATTTGTCAAATAACATTTTGCGGTTGCTAAAAATAAGCATTAAGTCATGGTAGAATTCTTTTTTGCAATGCTGTGATGCTTAAAACAAATGCTTTTACCTATAATTAATAATATCAAGAAAAAACATAAAAGTGATACAGTAAATAGTTAAATGAGCATTGATCGTGATTGACTGGGTAAAGTGTGTGTAGCGAAATTTTAATTAGGCTGCTACTGTTGGTAAAGATTATTATCATCTATTGGTTGATTAATTAAATATTCAACATTTTGATCATTTGTATTATTAAATATGATTAATGATAAATAAATCATGTATTATCAAAATATTGGCAACACAAGATTTATGTTATATCAATTAATCAACTAATAGATTATCATCTAAATATATAAATATTTACATGTATTACAAAGTTACTTATAATAGTTTTGTCATAGCATAAACAAATTTGTTGCTAAATACGAAATGTACTGTAGATAAAGTCAGTAATTTTAGATTGTGCAACATATTTGATATTATGCTAGAGCACCTTATAAACATATTATAACACATTTTTTTTTTCTTTGTACATCATGTGTATGCAATCATGCAACTACATATATTGATAAATTCTAATAAAATGTTTTTTAATAACAAACTATGTTCAGCCATTTGTTAACTACACATGATCATTATTGCACAAAATCTTGAATTTAAATATCAATTTCATTATATAACACTCGTTTTTAATTATGCAAATGATTCATATATATATATATATACTGTACATAAGCACTGAATAGCCCTTTATTGACTATCATCATTATTTTGAAATGTTACTACTTTTTATTATTAAAATTTAAAGCCTGTGGTGTCAAGACTGAAACGAATAGAAATAGTACTTATAAAATAGGCACAAAATTGTTCGATGAATGAAAGGCTTAAAGAGCTGTCCACTGCTCAAATATTACAGTACTTTCAGTTTTTCTACATCATTTGGCAGAGTTTATAGTCACAGTAATGATTACTTGTAACCATATAATTCTGTTGTTTTTTTTTATCTTCGTAGCATCCAATATCCGAATCAATCCAAAAAACTCATTGGTATATACTGTACATTACTTTTGTTACATTTACATTTTAATACTAATTTTTTTATATATACAGTCATAAAATATCGATATTGCAATAATATCAATCTCCTCGGCACCAATTACCACTGCACTTCCACAATGAATTGTTTCGGACGGACTTCAATTAAACTGATTTCCTCAAAATATCATTGTGCACCATTAATTTACTTCTTCTTCAGTCAAGTGTTAGAACGCTACACTTTTAGCTGATTCAATTTTCCTTTCATTGTCATTTTTTGGATAAATTTTTGACGTAACTGGATCATTATCATCCACTTCACATTGAAAATCCTCTTGAGGCACCTTTGGCAAAGTATTGTCATCTACCAAATTTGACAAATTACATTGGTCTTCCGTTGTTACTTTCATATTTTCCAACAAATCTAATGTATGCGTTTTTTCAATTCTTGATAGATCTTCCTTATTATTTTCATATACTTGTTTTAGAGGAACGAAAGTAGTATCTACTGTATTATTTCCTGCTAATAAATTTAATTTTAGGCGATCTCTCGTATGCCTTAATTCTCCTAATTGATATTGTTTAAAATGTTCATGCTCATTTGTTGTCTGGTTATTAGTATTTTCTTCTTCCTGATTACAATCCACTTCATCTTGTTCTTCCACATTTAATGATGTAGAACAAGCACCAGGAAAGAATTGACTAACATATTTACTATCGCTGGTTGGAAATTGAAATGGACGATTTGAACTACTCACATAAAATTCTTCATTACCTATAAAAAAAAAATTCTTTCTTGAGTAAAAGTTAAATCGTTCAGATAATTCATTTTATATATAAATACCAGCTCGATTTATATCTTCATAATCCAAAGAATACATATCTAATCTTGGCTCATTCATTAGTTCCTCCCAATCTGTAAAATTCCATTGTTTCAATAGATCCAAAGATATTTGAATATTTTGTCTAATCAAAATTTACCTGTATACGAAGTTGGTTCCCATGTAGTGGTGGTAGCTGTACCTTGGATGTCATTAGCTAATGTTTCTTTTGGATACTCATATACACAATGATAGCGTTGTTTCTTGAACCATACACTCTTCTTTTGATCCTAAATAATTGATATCATTGGTAAAATTGTAGAAATTGAAAATGTTATTAAATTACGTCTATATTTAGTACAAGACTAGCATGTGTAGCAAATAAGTATATGCGCTAAATACCTCAAATTAAATCTGCAAGAGAAAGGATCACGAGAAGGAGATTAAAAGACATGCTTTGTTCTGTGTTTAAATGATTGACACACCTACCAATTCGTCCTAGCAGCAGATGTAAGAAAGAAGAATAATATTTTGGTGTAAAATATTATCTAATGGCTTTCGTTTATTTATGTTAGTAGTAGTTTCAATAATGTGTATTACTTACTCCGCTTTTTAATGTTTTATCTGGAGACCTTAATGCAGACCTATGTGGTGCTAATGTTGCATTCCAAGCAGATGGTGTAAATTCTTCTTCTTCTTCGTCTTCTGCATCAACAACCTCTTCTTTTGCATTGTCATTCTGTTCTACTTCTAATTTTTCATTGCTCATAGTACTTCTGATTTGTAATTGTTCCGCATGTGGTTCACTGTATCTCTGTAATAATGCAAATCGTATTAACATAAGTTATACATTAAGATAAATACAATAAAAAAAATGTACATACCTTCCAAACAAATTCACCTGAGCTAGAGCTGTTGTCCTCATCTTCCCCTTCTTCGTCTCCTACTTCATCATCGTCTTGACTATCCCAATCACGTTCTGTAGCAAAACTTGTAGACATTAAATCATCTTGTAAAGGTAAAGGTAAAGGTAATGGAAAAGAAGAAGGTAATTGTTGCCATTTGGTTTCTTCTTCAGGACTTGGTAATGGTGCTCCTCCAATTGCAATCATAGCATGAGGTTTATCATCGAATGTATGCATCGATGATGAACTATATTCAACATTTTCTTCTTCAGAAATGTCTCCATTAGTTGTATCATGATCATCATCTTGTAATTGTTTTTCTCTTGATCCCTCTAACAATATCATTTTATTTGTTCTAGTATCAACTAACAAAACATCTTCAGATGGTACTGATTCTTTAGATACAATAGATGCATCTCTTGAATTTGATAATAAAGACTCAGAAGTTGCGGTGCTTTCTCGTTCTTCTAAAATAGGACTTAACGGTGTTCCATAAAGATTATATCTAAACAGAAAATATATTGCAAATGTAAATTTGATTATATTTTTAATAATTAATATAAATATTTTAATTTACCTGATAGAAATATCTATACTGCTAGTACTTCGATCTGGAGATTCTTCATTATCATCATCGTCCCAACGTTTATTTTCAATATCGCTGGTAATAGAAGAAATTTCTTCATCACGTGGTTCGGACGGTTCCACTATAGGCATTTGTGCACGTGGAAGTTTTTCTCTAAGCTCATTTCTAATTGCCGTGACAAATTCTTCTTCCATGCCAAAAGATACATAAGAGTTGTCGCTACACATGCTCATAGTTGAGCTATCTTCCTCCTCATTTTCATGTCCATTTTCATCTTGTATATAATTTTCTGTACCTTCATCAGTATTACTTCTTATATTTGTATCAAGGGAAGAAATGTTGCTTTCTTTGGAATTTTTGGTTACATAACTATTTGTATCGTCATAATAATCACTAGATGCTATAAGATCACCATTTTGTATATTACTTGTGAGTTTTAGATCTTCATCTTCCATAAGATCATCCTTATTTAAATATTGAGTGCCAATTTCTTCATCTTGTTCTACATATGTGTTTGTAGTAATTTCATTTGATAAAATACTATTGGTATTTTGACCTTCTATATCTGTTATATTTGAATTTTCATATTTTGTTTTATTGTTTGTGTCATTCGTTACTACAGAATTATCAGATTCAGGAAGTACTGAATAATATTCAGCATCTAAAATAGTATCGAGTTCTAATAAAACTTGTAGCTGTTCATCTTCAGTTGTAGGCACATGTGTAACAGATGTGTTGTCATGAGAACTCGTTTGATCACAAGGTGGACACATACTTTCTTCCTCTTCGCAAGATTCTTTGTCTCTAAAACCAGAATCTGAACTTTGTTCATCATCAGGTGTAGATAAATGTTTTCTTTCTTCGTATTCATTAATCAAAACTTTACGAACGATTCCTATATCTTCAGTATTTGATAAATCATTAAGGTTGTAGACAGAATTTTCTTTATCAAATTGTTCATTATCTTCTGCAACATTAGTAGACATAGAAAGTTCCAAAGTAGCATTATTCTCTTGATTTACAGTAGGTTCTATGAATTCCTTAAATTCACCTTCATCTGAAAATCCTGGTATTTTGTGTTCCAATGCTGAATCAAGCGCATGATTCCAAAGAAGAACGTCTACCAAATTATTCTGATTAGTATCAAGGTTTTGAAATGAGAAATTGTTAGAAAAACAAGATTCATTATTTTCATTATTAATAGTAGTGTTATCAGATTGAGTTTCACTTTTATCCTCCAAAACTACACAAGAAGATTTGCAATCAGGAACATAACGAAGAAGAGGAAGATTTGGATCACCTTTTGATAATAATCTTAATATATGTTCTTCGCTACGTACACTGTCTGCACTTGTATTTAAAACAGAAAGATTATTACTAACAATAGAATCTTCTTTAGAATCCAATGATAACCTTAGGATCGGTGTTTGTTCCTGATCCATAGTTAATGTCAGAAGTTTTGGTTTTTCTAAATTGTTTATTGATTTATTAGTTTTATTAGATACATCACCACCTTGTATAGGATTTCTTAATTTTCTTAATGCTTCGTCAAATTCATCCACAATCATGTTACGTGTTAGATCACTATCACTACCAGTGGTGGATAATCTTTTCTTAATAGTTTTCTCTGTCATTTGTGTACCCATAGATAATTCCCCATCTGATTCTGGATCAATATGTACGAGTACCATAAGATCAGTTACCGATTTAGATTTTTGTTTAACTTTTTCTGTATAAACTCCTCGTTCGATTCTACCTCTCCAACTTTCTTCTTCAGTTTCAGATCCTGATTCTTGTGTTGTATTAAATAAATTGTCCACTTTCATAACATTTTTAACCGGTTCATCTGGTCCAAGTCGAAAAGAAGATTGTAATGTTTCTAATGGTTTCTCATTGATCACACTTGTCCAATGATCAGAATCAATACTGCCACGAAGATTTTGTAAACTAGCACTTCGTGTATGATTAATTGATGTATTTGTTTGTTGTAAATTTTCCCATTGTTCAAAATCTTCTTGTTCTATATGTTCGGTAAGTAAATTTTGTCTTATGTCATTTAAAGAAGGCCTCTTTTTTGCATCTGTATTTAGACATGTGCGTATTACGTGTAATATATTGGAGGGACTATTTTCAGGACAGTTATGCAATGGTTGCACATTGTTTAGTGAAAAATCAGTTTTAAGAGATAAAAGCATTTGTATAACTTCCTCGTCGCACATATTATCATAAGGTCTATTACCCCAGTTAATAATTTCCCATAAGAGTACAGCATAATTCCATATGTTTGCTTGTAATGTAATTTGACGAGTTTCAATAGTAGTATCAGTACAGTCTAAACTCTCAGGTGCGGACCATCTAATAGGTAAAGCACGATCTCCAACAATGTAATAATCCTCAGGATATTTTTCAACACCAGTTCCATAATCTCCTAATTTTGCAGATAAATCTGGAGCAACCAAACAATTTCTTGCCGATAAATCGGTATGAGCAAAACCATGATTGTGCATATGTTGTAAACCAGCAGCTATTTCCAATGCCATTCTAGTGGGAACATTTTCTTTTAATAATGCTTCTTGAGATTTTTTATCATGATTTGATAATAAAAATCCTTTAAGATCACCAGCAGGACAAGACTCAAATAATAATAAATATGGATCAGTTTCTAAACAAAAACCAAGTAATGCTAAAACATTTTGATGGTGTAATTTAAGATATGGTGTAGCTTCTCCTAGGAACCAAGCTTTCTCTTTCATCGTAGCTTCTTCTGCCAAAATTCTTACAACAACCCCACCATTTTTCAATGCTCCTTTCGATTGATCTAAATCTGCACGACCTTCTACAACTTTGCCAAACCAACCACGTCCTAGTTCTCTTAAATATTTTAATTTTTCTCTAGGTACATAAAGATCTTCAGCTTCGAACCATTCCTTACAAGGCTTTTGTAACATAGCATTATCTTCATTAAATTCTCCCGTAAAAGATAAATGTGAAATGGAAGATGGTTTTGTTGGAGAAGGAACCTTTGGTCCTGATACAATTCGGTCAACTGGTAGAGGTTCAAATTGTACTCTGTCTGTCAATGCTATCATTCGTGGAACATCTATCGCTAAACCTTCTACTGATTGTTCAAATGGTAACTCTGGGCCTGTGCTGCTTCCATTCTTGAATTCCTGAAATTAAAATGTTTTGTTATTATTTTGTATTTATCAAATTTTGTTAAATATCATAATAAGAAGATAATTATGCTATACGCATATGAAATGTAAATTATTATGCATATTACTGATTCAATGATTAATTTAATATTTTCTAATGAATTCTAACTCGTATATTATGTTTAAATGTGATTTGAAACATATACAATGATCGAATATGAAAAAGAATTTAAAATGCATTGATAAGCAAATCATTTCTCCTACGTATGCATTCTATAAAAATAATTCAGCATAGAGTGTCAATAAAATAATATTATTTTAAGTATAAATATAGCTTGATAATTCCTAAATACTACCAAAAAGTATAGTTAGCCATCCTAGGGGTATTTACTAAATACATGTAAATCATAATAACAATAATTAAATGAATTTAGATTTACATTGTGTTTATTAATAAACACAAGCGCATTGCAAACATAACATATCGCTTATGAAATATTATTCTTTTCTAAATGATAATTTGATTTCTTACTAATACAGTCCAAAGCAGTTCATAAGAAGACCTAGAAGAATAGCTTCTAATAAACATACACAAACTATTATATGAGAAGCCTGCATTTTGTAAAATTACCTGTTTACATTTTCCTGCTTTGTCCTATAAGAAAAACAGATTCAAAAAGTAATGTTAAGACTATATCCAAAAGAAATTTTCTTAACATTTTCAACAGATATTAAATAGTAAAACTAAGAAGAAGAAGAAGAAGAAACATTACCTGAAATCCAATAGTACGCCTTGGTCTTCTGCAGCATAAACATCCAATGATAGCAAAAGCAGCAATGGTTAAACTCAAAAGAGTAACCGTATATCTTATCCAATAACGTTCCCATTGTAATGATTCTTGATCGTTTTGCGAATCTGTCAATGTAATAAAAAAGTATAATGATTAAAGATTGTAATGAAATTCATGTAAACTTTGAAATATAATTAATTTCACCTGTTAAATACGGCGTTGATAGAGGATATGCTGTGAGTGTTGGTAGACCCACCCAAAATAGCCAATATATTTTACGTAAATGTCGCATTGCGCACCGAGGCTTTTTGAATATCTTTTTAAATAAGCTACGTCATATTGAACATTCTACATCTACGTCCATTTAATCAAGTATAAAGCTTTTATAAGCTACTACGTTCCAATTTCATGACACACATAATCGCGTCGTTCTCTTCTTCTTCCTCTTCTTTCTCTAGTTTAGAGACCGATTCTAAAATCGTCGTATCCGTGTAGTACCTGCGCTGTAAACGAGTTTTCTCTTAGTACGATCTATCGCCGTATGCGCTTGCGATTTTAGCCGCGGAAATGCAGCGTGTCGACACATGGAATGTAGACATGCACCTTTCAAGAAGGCAACCTGGCTCATGGATATGACATCTATCCGCTAAGCGGATACCACTAAACGAAAGACACTGAAAACTGAGATGGTAGAACGAGACAGAGATAAAATGGGTTACTTGGAAAGGTAGGCGTATGAAATCACCGCACTTATAAAACCCACATCAATTTCCGCCCCACTATCCTCTCCCTTCTTTTTCTATATCTATACACTATCTCTATCTCTCTTTTCCTTTCCCTTTCCCTTTCTCTCTCTCTCTCTTTTTCTTGTTTTATCTTTTTTTTCCACTATCTCACTTTATCTCTTTCTATCTTTAACAGCACTGACTCTCATTCGTCCTCCCTTGATACTATTTCTTACTCGTATCTCTCTTTGACTGACCCTTGACACTATACTACCTTGTGCGTGCACGCTAGGTAAATGCATCATGTAACACTAATTATATATGATACACACCACTGAACACTCTCTCCATCTGTCTTCTTTTTCTTCTTTTTTATATTCCTTTTTTTTTACTTTATTTTCACCCAATTTCTTTTCACAATCTCCACTTTATTTTTCAATTATAAAATTTTTTTTATCTCGCCAGACAATATATTTGTTTTGCTTTTTTTTTTTTTTACATAAAGCATACTTTATTGCATATTCTTTTTCAATAGAAAAATGCACTATTAATTGTCCATTATTTATTTTTATTATCTTTCTATTTAATTTTATTATTATAATTTTTCTATCTGTTTGAATTTTTTCGTTTTATTCAAAGATAATAATTCTAAAATAATTTGTATTATTGTTAGATAAATTTAATATCTATGTTAGTACTTATTTTGCATTATGATTTGAATTTAAGTGTACGGACCTGCATGTCATGTGATAATTAATTCTTGTCTATCGTGTATATAATGTCGTAATTCCTATTGGAAAAAGAGAATAGTATTTAAAACAAAAATACAGTCTATGTTAATTTATTGTCTTACCTTGAAATTAATAAAAATGATTTATATATTCATTTGATTATGTTACTTACATTTATATAGTTGTTATGTGATTAAATAAACTTTAATAGATTATTAACTACTGATATAAAAAGTGATCTGAGGAAGAAGGAAGATTAATGGCGCGAAAATCAAAATTAGTGTTTGGCCCGCCATCTTCTGGAATATTAAAGTATTAATTCTTATCGGTAACTTATCGACATTTACAACGGTTGATAACTTATCGGCATATAGAACGGTCGGTAACTTATCGGCATATACAACGGTCGGTAACTTAAAAAATTTGCTAATTATTCTAATTACCTTTCATGTGTTAAATACATAAAACGTATGCGCAATATTCAAATTCATCTAACATATAACAAATTAATCAGATTTATTAATAAGATGTTATTAATTTCATATTAATTTCTAGCATATACACTCTCATGAACATTCTAATGTAATTATTTATTACAACTTGTCAATGTTTAGAAATAATAATTCAGCGAATATAAAATTATCTCGTTTACCCATATAATATATTCATATACATTAATAATGCATTTATAATTATTGTTATTTTATAGTAATAATTTTTATTCCTAAGACTCTTTGAAAAAATAAACCCAGTCAGTTGCAATAAACGTTACAAGTAAATAGCACTAATCGTTTCAAAGATAATTGGTAGAATTAAATACGTTCGATGGTATTGGAGGCCTCTGCCCGGTAATATGGTCATGGTCATCCAGGCGAATCACCCCAGGGCCTTATTCTGTACCTGACTTAGCTTGACTCACGAAGCTTCAGTGGTTCTCCATTAATGGGCATATGCGTATGTCTTATAAAGTAATTCTTTTTTTTTAAATAAAACAAATATATTTATATTCTAAAATAAACTCAAATATTTGTAATTAGAACAAAAAACAAATTACAAATATTTAATGTCCACAATATACATATAAAATATTTTTTAAGTAATACCCAAATAAAGTTACAAACTAGTTGTATTTAACAGGTAAAAAATTACTATTTTAATTAATAATCTGAATAAATGTAGATAAGTATGAATAAAAATGTGAACGTGTTAAGAAAATAAACGTTTTAACAGTCTTTGAAATAAATTAGTATAAAGATATGAACCATATTTGATAAGTTTAATAATAAAATTGATTCGGTCATTTAGTAGGCTGCCCTGACCTAGTTTCGATCGTAACTCCTATCTCCGTCAAAGAGAATAAGAGACTGTATCCTGAAGTAGTGAAAATCGCCGCAGGGAATTGCCGCCCTCAGAGAACCTCATATGTATTAACAATAAAAGAGAAAAAAAGTGATAAAAAAAGAATTTGTAACATGTTACGTAGTTTCTTTACTAACGTTTATCAATATCTATATATTATATTTATAAAGTTTATATATATATATATATATATATATATATATATGTAAACTGTGAATAAATATAATATATAATTATGAATTATATAATATATAATATAATATAAAAATATAATATATAAATATAATATAAATTAATCTAAAATAAATATATTAACATTAGTATTATATATAAATTATATTAACATTGCTAATTATTATATTATACTATATTATTATAAAGTTTGTAAATTTGGAATTAAACGTATTGTTGACTCAGATTAATATATGCATAAATTAAATATGTTTCATAATGATATTTGATATTTGAATAATAACATAAGTTGATTGCACATGAAAATACTAATTATTATTTTGAGAGTAGATACTCTCAAAAGAAAATCTTAAAAAAATTTGAATGACAAGGTATGATATCATAGGTTGCATCAAATGAATTAATTGATGGAAATGAATATTTCATTAGGAATACAAAAAGTTAGATTTTGTGATAAAGATGAATTGTTGTTAACGCAACCTCGAAGATCGTGAAGATTTGTGATCGAACTAGTCACAGTAGAGATGGTCAACGACTCTGATCACTTAACAACGAGACTGCGTCTATTTCTATAAGTATACTTGTGGCGGATATTGTATTATATTACGACGAGACAGAGGAGGTTGCGTAGTCAATGATGCGAGCTGGTGAAGTGCGAGGTCATCTTCATGGACTATCCTTCAACGATTCAACTCGTGCACTTGTCTACTATAAATGCAGACCTTGTTGAATAAAAATAAATAAGAAAATATATCTACAAGGACATTCCTACAAAATAGAGAAAAATTTATATTATTCGTAAATACTTCAATTTTACTTCCGAGAATTTCTAATTTAATACCATTTTTGTGTTTATTTATTTTTAACAAAATAATATTAATTAAATTAACAAAATTCGATTTTATTTCTGACGTTTATTTAATTTTAATATATGTAGGTAAGTTGAAAAGTCTTGAGCTTAACATGAAAATTATTTTTTTGGTCAAGCTCACTTTTATTTTAAAGAAATAATAAAAGTTTTGGTTTGTTAAGGCTTTTCAACTCATCTTCGTATATATGTGTCGGTAATTTTAAAAGTTGACTAATATAATTTAAATTTTATATAATTATATAATATATATAATATAATAATAATTTTAATAATATATAATATATAATATAATAAAATATATTTTAAATTTAATATAATTTAAAATTAATAATAAAATTGAAAGTTTATAATGATTCTAAAATATGTTTCCCTTTGTAGAAGAATTTTACAGCTCTCTTTGCGTTAAAAATAAATATAAATTATTGAAAATTTACAGTGAGAGAGAGAGAGAGAGAGAGAGAGAGAGAGAGAGAGAGAGAGAGAGCAGGTACAAATACTTTTACGATTAACTATAAATGTTTTGATTATTTTGTTAGAAATTTTATATGATAATAAAATAATGCAAATTTTCGTAATAATTTAAATCAAAATGAGATGAATATAAATTGTAGACGAACAAAGAAAAGATATTCACATTTTAGAGAGTTTCGATCAATTTCGGAACAACTGTTGCGTAATACATGAGAAGCCATATATAAGAGGGAGAAAAGAATACAATATCGATGAGTCAAATGCTTTTACGTAAACGTTAAAGCCAATTTTTCTTATACATTGTTCTTCTTTTACGAATAGATATATATATATATATGAAACATTCTTTTAACTTATTAAAATGATTCTAAGGAAGAACAGGTATTTTACAAACGACGTGACTCTGTTTAATTTTATTACTTTTCAAAGATATGATTTATGAACGAAGAACATGACTTATCGATTACAAACATGAAATATAAATAAGAACAAGTTAGAAAAAAAGTGAAGACATTTTATGGGCTTCGTTATATAGGTTTCTAGTTATAGAGATTATGATATTAAATACAGAGTTATTTAATAAGACGAACATATAATTACAAATAAGTTGATTTATGGTATCAGACAAAGCCAACTTTTTTTCATTTAATTATTAATTATTATAATATTTAATATAAATTATATACTACTTATTGGATCGCGCGGTATTTTTATACAAACTTTTAATTAGTATTTCAAAAACAAATACTCTTTATTATTATATCAATTACAATCAGGATAGAAATTAAATTTAAAAAATTCATATGTTATTATATTAATTATTAGTTATAAAATAATTATTAATTATACAATTCCCCTCGGTAACAAATAAAACTTTCGTACTACTTTCGTTTTTTATTTTTAAACATATTTATGTAACTCTACAAATTTTTATATATAAATAATAAAAAAAAACAAATTGAAATATAAATTAAAATTAATATGATATTATATTATAAAATATATGAAAAGTTATATACGAATGAGTATGGAATAGTTTAAAAGAAAAGAAAGAGGAGAAGGAAAGAACCCATAGAAAGAACCCTTTCGATAAAAGTACGATGAATCTTATGTATCTTTCTGTCCTTTCTCACAACTCGTATGGGCATACACACCATACCGGCCGCACTTGACCTATTTATTATTATGCTGGTAGTGTCCGAATGCAATGCGCGAAGTGTTTGTGAATAAGCCCGGGGGGCCTCTTCGAGGTTATCAAGGTTCACCACCACCATAAAAACATCTTTCCTTCCTGCTGTCGTGTTCTCTTTCCTCCTGCTTCCGCAAGATACGAAAAATCGATTCTCTACATTCGATGATTATAAATATTTATTCTCACCGTTATACGATATATTTTAATCATCTTTATACATTTATATATTTCATTTTTAATACTATAACTAGTCAATCAATTACAATTATTGATTTTGACGGTGGTCTTTGTGTAATTAATATAACAAATGTACTTATACGAATCATATTATTCTTGTATTATAAGAAAAATCATATTTTAGGATAAAATTTTTAATATTTAAAGTATTCGACTGTAAATAATCTGTAAAAATATCAGATATGTGTTTGTCTAATCGAGGTTCGGTTAGACGCCTTCGATAGAAACCAAATCTTCCGTTCTTCGTTGTCATTTAGGAAGGTCATGACCTCAGGGTAGCTTGACCATCTTGTCGAGGTACGACGAGGAGGAGGATTGCCACATTTGACCACATACGAGCATGCGCGGGAACGGGCGAAAGTATTTAAACAAGTGGAAATATCTTATGGAAGGCCACTGTCGCTCGAACTGTCACGGATCGCGCAACGTTCCCCTTACTTTTCCTCCCTCCCTGTCTTTCAAAACCGAATACACCGGCACGCATTCATCTAAGAACGAGGGAGGGAAAAAATCATTCCTCGTTTTTTTTCCCTTAATTTCCATCCATCCATCCATCCATCCATCATCCATGCCCCTTCATATTTTGTCCTTGTTGTCCTCTCCGTGGTGTCCTCCCTTTAAAATCGCGCTACTGCTCGCGTAAGAACACAGATTCCTTTAAGAAACCATCGACGTTTCTTCTTTTACTTGCATTTCTATTTTTTTTCTTGTTTCGGGTCATATATCATACATCAAGTGATATTTGTCAATGATTGTTATTCAAAGAATTTAATCGATCACGATCTCTGCAACGATATCCAAGGAATAATGTTGTTAAACGTTGATATTAAATGGAGATTGAATATTAGTTAACATTAGAAAGAAAGAAAAATAAAACAAACCAACGTAGAATTTGATCCGTCTTCTTAAAAGGGCTTCTTTCTCCTCGGATAACTCGATGAGAAATCATTGGGGCTCGGTGAAGTCTTAAAAATACGAACAAATATTTCCACTGGGTTTTATTTAACTTGGAAAGAAAGATGGATGAGCTAGAAGTTCAACAGGAATCCAGAGATAAGGTCGGTAATTTGACGTTTTCACCACCTCCAATGAAAAAGTCTGATACCAGGGACAGCATCTCTTCCGTCGACAGCGATATTAGTTTGTCTTTCGATAGAAGATGTTCTAAGGATGAAGAAGCTGATCAATCTGATAGTATGACTTCGGATAGCGAAGGAAAATCATCGACTGATGTTATCATGAAACAACAGAACGTCGAACAAGATTCGGGTGTTGATTCTTTGGACGACGTTGGGCAGAAAGAATTGGACAAACAGAAAGTGGTAACATCGAATAGTAATAATGAATTTACTGTTCAAAATCAGTCAAATGATTTTGTCTTACCTGACGACGAGTTAAGCGAGAAAATCTGCGCTCAGGTAGAATCTTATTTTGCCGATGAAAGTATAGTAAAGGATGCATTTCTTTTGAAACACGTGAAGAGAAATAAAGAGGGTTACGTATCGTTGAAACTCGTCTCGAGTTTTAAAAGAGTCAAACATCTTACCAAGGATTGGAGGGTCGTCGGTGCTGCTTTGGCTAAATCCTCCAAATTACAAGTTAATCCACAGGGTACTAAATTACGTAGGATTAATCCTTTGCCAGCTTTCGATCAAACAACACCATCTAGGACGATTTTAGCTGCTAAGCTTCCCGTGGAAAGACTATCGGTTGAATCGGTAGCTGAAATCTTTAAACCATGCGGTGAAATCGCACTTATCAGAGTACTCAAGCCTGGACATCCTGCACCTGCAGAGGTACCGTAATTATTTTCAATCGAAATAAAAGTCAATTTAATTGAAATACGCTTTTAATTTAGGTCCGACAGGCAATCTCTAAACGACAAGAACTGAAGCCAACTGAGGAATGTGCCATGATTGAATTTACCGACTCGGCTTCAGCCAGATTAGCTTTAGAGATGAATTTAGGTGATGCAAAAATATTCGAATTACAACAGTTATCCGATAAGAAAAGAAAACAACAACCGACGAAGAAGACAATCGTTACGAAATTGACTAAAGAAGATAGTTATAATTCATCGAGTTGCGCCAGTGGATCCGAGGCTGAAGATGGAAAAGCAAAATACAGAAGGCCTGTTCATGGATATCCTATATATCACGTTTATCCTGGTCACCCTGGTCACCCTGGTCACCCTGGTCACCCCGGTCACCCTGGTCATCCTTTTCAAGGTAAATTATTATTGATTATCAAAGATTGAATAATATGTTCATAAATTATAATATAAATATTTATCATTCAGGTCCACCGTCACCAGATGCTTGGCTATCGCGCAGATTGTCATCCTGTTCAATATCAGGATCCGAAAACGGTTTTGTTCTTCGCCGTTTATCATCAAGTTCTGGCTCTAATTCAGATGCCAGCAATTATGGCAGACGATATTCTTCCTGTTCCTCCGGTTCTGAAACTGGCTGTTGTCCTATAGTTTACCCTCCCGGTTATTATTATCAACAAAACCGACGTTTTTCCTGTTGCTCAGGTGGTTCAACTTCTAGCACCGAGTGCAACGGTACTTGTTACAATCCTAGTCGTCGAGGTTCAGTAGACTGTGGCCCATTTTTCCGTAGATTATCCTCTTGTAGTCGAGATTCAGGTTTTGATCCAGGAGTCAGAAGACTATCTTTATGTTCTTCGATTCCAGAGCAAAATAACTTTTACCGATCAAGAAATAACAATGGATTGATCATGACACACTTACCTGAAAATGTAACAAGGATGCCTTCCGGTCCTGATGGAACGCGTGGCTTTGGCCGACCACCTAGAATGAATCCTATCACACCTACTATGGAACCAGCATGTTAAAATTTTCTCCTGTATGAGCCATGACTTTTTCCGTGTTAAATAATGATCTCCAATCCTCCCTAAAAAGGATTATTATTATTATTATTAATATTATTATAGAAACGACAAATTATAAAATATCTTTAAAATAAAACATCTTAACATTGTTATATATTCCTCCTTGTGATATGGTATAGAAAAATTGGAAAATATATTTCAGTATTGTCAATTTTCTTTCCTCCCTTTGCTTTTAATGATAAAACTTTATGTATGCTTTATGTATGTATACGTGTATTGAATGTATGATACGAAAAAATTTAATGAAATAAGTACAAAAGCTCGATTATGAAAAACACTTTTTAAATCCAATATGGTATGCAGAATTAATTTATTAAATATAATATCTAACGATACACTAGTTAAATATATTCATTGTGCCATTTATATTATTTGATTTTGGTATAATTATTATAAATTTTGTAGAACTTAATTATATAATTGATCAATCTTACGTTAATTTTTATTTGTATTAAATTTATTTTACATTGTAGTAAATGTTAATTTTGTATATTATTGTTATTAATCTATTTTGTACATATAATGTTATAAGAAGAAAAAATACATCATATATTTATATTGAAATTGTATTTTAATTTATATTTATTAATAAATAATATTTTATTAAACATATTTTTAAATTGAAATATATATATACCTAATATATATATAAATAAAAAAAAAATGTTACCTTTTAATGACATTTTTTAAATGGACACGAACTTTCCACAGTCAACCTAACATATAATAACATATATTTTATATATTATAAATATATATAATAAAAATATATAATTGTAAAAATGAGAATTAAATTTATGTACTTTCGAATTTATACTAATACAACACAAATGTGTTATACGACGTATAATAAATAACTTGTGTGATGAAATTCTTGCGCATTCGTGCATGTATAGTAACCTAGTATGACCTGTTTCTGTCGCATCTATGCTCGTAATATTAAGGTTAGGATATGTTTACTTGTTAAATTAGTGAGGATTACTGAACGAAGTCATAAAAAGGAAGAACAAGAAAAAGAAATGTGAACGTAACAGAATCAAATTCTCTTTTAGAAAAGATGTTTTTTCCTATTGGATGGCCGCGAGTCCTAAATTGCACGGAACCAGATAAAATAAAGGCCATTGTTTGTAATAGAGACAAAATACTATTTGCAATATTAACGACAGATTTTCTTACCATCTGGTATTGCAAGGTACAATTTTTTAAATAAAATAACATATATATGATATAACTGTAATTATATTATGACAATTATATTGACATTATGTAAACACATTATGTTATTTCATATTTGGTTATATTTGACTTCTTCTTTAATATAATAATTAAACTATTTTATAGCCTTGTATTCCTATCGTATTTATAAGAAGAACTGCTGATTCTTTGAGAAAGCACGGAGAAAATATCTTGGTACAATGGAGACCAGATTCCAGTATGTTAGTTATTGCAGTAAGTAATGTATGCTTTAAAGTTTTTATACTAATATGTTGACTGTCAATGGATGACTGATGTGGCTGTCAATGTATTAATTGTCCAATATGTTAATATTAATTATTTTTCATTATTTCTATAGACATCCGACAGCTATCTACTGTTTTATCGATTAGCAGACAAAGGTCCAGAAGGAAAAAGTCTTTACGAACAAAGAGATTCTCCTGTTACAAGCCTAAAACGTGATAGTGCAGAACTTTTCATTAAAGAAGTTATTCCATCTTTAGTTTTATCTTTCGTAAGTACATTGATTAAATATCACATTGGCAATGATTGTAAAAAAGGATAATGGATATATTGTTATTACCAGGAAAAGTCTGCCTGGATAGATGGTGGAATTAGTTCTTTAGTATGTATACGTGATGAACTTATGGTTGCAACAAAAACAAGTCATGTAATACGGCATAAATGGGATGGTACAGTAAATCGAGACTATACACTTGATTTACGTAGAATACCATTTAGCGTAGACCAACAAATATCTACTACAGCTGTACCACTTACTGAAAACAATGCCTATGTTTTGGATATTGAATATTCTCCTTTAGTTGGTGGATTTGCTATTGTTCTTAGCACTGGGAAAGCAGCATTCTTAACAGCTCATTCGTTAAAATTTGACCCAAATGTTAGTTAGTAAATATATTTGATAATTAATTTATGTTCAAGAGTAAGTTGATAATATTTCATGTAAATATATTTCAGCAAGTTCAAGGAATTTGGGCCAAGGATGTAGATGATGCTACTTGTGCAGCTGTAAATCATAAGTATCGTTTAATTGCATTTGGAAGAGGAAAGTAAGTGTCATATACTTTAATATAATATACTGTAAAAATCTAACTTTTTAACTATATTTTTAACAGCTCAGAGGGTATTGTTTATTATATCGATGAAACTACTGGAGCATTGGAAGTATCACATACGTTAAGTCTGTCTTCAAAAGATTATCCTGGAAAACCAGGTTGCGTTAGATGTCTAAGATGGACTCCTGATAGTTGTGCTATAGCTCTAGCTTGGGAAGGTGGTGGTTTAGCAATCTGGAGTACTTTTGGTGCACTTTTATTATGCAGTTTAAAGTGGGATTATGGTTTACGTGTAGATTTGACACGTGATAATCCTTTACATATTCATACAATGGTAAATGAAGTCTGATATTAATTTTGAAATGGAAATATATCATAATTTTATTTATTTTTTCTCTTACTTGTTTAGGAATGGTCAGCGGAAGGTTATCAATTATGGATGTTGAGAGAATCACCAGGACCATTATTAATGGAAGAAAATGGAAATGAACCGACACACTCAAGGCGTTCACTTATACAATTAGATTTTGTAAAAAGCCCTCTTACGGTTAATCCATGTATGGTAATATCAAATTTTTAACTAGAGTTATAAAAAAGTTATTTTTTTGTAATAAACTTGTATTCTTTATTTATTTTAAAGGGTCATCATGGACATTTATACTTACAAGGTGAAGATAGACTTTATTTAAATCTTGGTGGTGGTATGTCTACCACCACATCAAATTTTCATATTTCGAATGAAAGTCCCAGTGATATTATAACTCAGACTCTTGCCGGATGCAAACAGTGGTTAGTCGTTCCAATTCCAAGTGCTTATACTGGTTCCAATTGGCCAATAAGAGTAAGTTCCTAATTAGTAAATTATTATTATTAACTGTTAATTTATTATATTGTATTTTACAGTATACTGCAATTGACAACGAAGGGTTAAGCATTGCTGTAGCTGGTAGAACAGGCTTAGCTCATTATTCCTTACCATCTCGTAAATGGAAACTTTTTGGAAATGAAAGTCAAGAAAGAGATTTCATAGTAACTGGTGGATTATTATGGCATCGTGGTTTTTTGATAGCAAGTAGTTATTCCCTTTTGGATGATAGAGATGAGATTAGAATGTATCCACGAGATACACGACTCGATAATAATTATGTAAAGAGTATTAGAATGCCATCTCAAGTATTATTACTTAATACACTTAAAGAAAGACTTCTAACGTTTTGTGCTAATGCACAAATTAGTATCTATGATATATTATTGGATGGACACGGAGGTAAAAGTTGTTAAACAATTATGATAATAAAATTGACGTTAAAGCTGACTTTTAAAATGTAATTATTTTTAAAGAAATGGAAGATATTGAATTAACTAGAATACAAACTGTGGATATTAGTGGACTTTGCGTGCATCCTGCTTGCGTTGTAAGTGCAACATTAACAACAATTCGTGCAGAAACAGCTGGAAGTCATCCACATCCTGAAAGTCTATTACTCAATGTTTCTGGACGACTTTTGATGGTTCAGCGTGAGCATTGTACTGATAATCCCGATATCGTAAGTTATTTATTAAATATAATAGTTTAGAATTATTGTAAAATTGATAATTCGCTTGATTTTTTTTATAGTTTTTTACGTGTAGTCCTCCTACGGTATTAGCTTCGTGTGTTGAAAATGTATGGGTACCATGGCGATCAAGAAGAGACAAGCCTCATTTAACTGAAGCATTATGGTTGTTTTGTGGTGCTCATGGCATGCGTGTTTGGCTTCCATTATTTCCAAGAAATCATCAAGAAAAAACACATACATTCATGAGTAAAAGAATAATGCTGCCTTTCCACTTGTGCATTTATCCTCTGGCTATATTATTCGAGGATGCAATCTTATTAGGAGCTGAAAATGACACTGTATTGTTTACATCTGATACTAATTCTCCATTCTCACTGCCTTTTAGTTTATTGGAATTAACGGTATATAAATATATATATGTATATGTATATATATATATTTACTTATATTGTTATATACTTGAATTAAAATTAATTTAAACGATTATAAATATATTTACAATTTTAATATTTTAGAGTCAAGTTTATCTTCATCAAATATTACGTCAACTAATTCATCGAAATTTAGGATATCACGCATGGGAAATAGCACGATCTTGTTCTGCACTGCCTTACTTCCCACATTCCTTAGAATTATTACTTCATGAAGTACTGGAAGAAGAAGCAACTAGTAAAGAACCAATTCCAGATGCTCAACTACCATCTGTGGTAGAATTCATCCGAGAATTTCCAGGAGTATGGGCAAGAGCGGTTGTGCAGTGTGCAAGAAAAACTGAAATAGCACTTTGGCCATATTTATTTTCCGTTGCTGGACCACCTAAAAAACTTTTACAAGATTGTTTACAAAGACAACAACTTGATACTGCTGCCAGTTATTTAATCATATTACAAAATCTTGAACCATCAGCTGTTAGCAGACAACATGCTACTCTGCTATTAGATGCTGCTTTGGAACAAGGAAGATGGGAACTTTCGAAGGATCTTGTTCGCTTTTTAAGAGCTATCGGTAAGCAAAAGAAGAAACAATTTTATTTAAAAAATTAAATACTAAATATTTATTTTTTTTAAAGATCCAAATGATGTTGAGTCACCTCGTACATCTTGGGGTGGTACAACCAAGTTAGGAGGACACACACAAACCCCTCCTTTATCACCTCATGAAGATGATTTATCTCTCGTATTAGGAACCATGCAAGTGTCTAGGAGTCGTAGTTACAGTACTACAGCAACACCAAAAGTACAATCTGAATCAATGGCTAAAGATATTGCACCATCCTCTATGTTAGAAAAAACTAGAAATGTTGTTATGAGAAGAAAAAAATCTGTACCAACTGTTAAAATAGAAAAGTCTGATACCAAGTAAGTGGAGAATGACTTAATCAAAATATATACTGTTTTTTTTTTAATGCAATAACGATTATTTATAATTTCATTTTCAGAGAAAGCTCAGCCGAAGAATTTTTCATTGATGTCATCTTACAGCGTCACGCACGTCGATTACTTTCAGCTCGGAGATTATTAGATTTGGGAAGATTTGCTGCCCATTTAGATTTTCATTTGGTAACGTGGCTTGGTAGAGAACGCGATAGAGCAGCTAAAATTGATGATTTTATCGCTGCATTAAAAGCTGTACACGAAGATTTTTCATATCCTTATCCAGTTTTGTCGCTTCCTAATTTACAAAGGTTTCGAAGATCTAGTCTGACATCATTGCGATCAATAAGATCTGTGAATCTCGAAAGTCCTGAGGATGAAACAGTGACTCCTAATTTTGCTATTGATTTACCAGATAGTGGATATACAAGTTTACCTAGTGGCAGACCTCCTTATACTAGTTTGGTGTCACCTGTTGCTAGCTTAGAAACACAATTTCCTGCCACTGAAGCGAAACTAACACCAAATATGTTGCACGGTAATATCATATAAAGAAAAACATATGCACGAGTCACTTATATGCCAAATCGATTAATTTCAATAATTATTAATAATATTTATTTGAATAATTTACCATTTTAGATACGAGTAGCGTAATTAGTGATGCTAGTACAATCTGGCGTGATGATGCTGAGTCAATTGTGGGAACTGGTGTGGGTACAGTATGTTGGGTTTCTTCAGAACCAATAGAACCAACAGAAATTCATGTGGCTTCACATTGTGCTCCAGTTAGCAGAGCAGAAGTACAACTTAGATATCTGTTACAATTATTCCTTGAAGGTGGTTGTTTAGGATGGGCAGCAATATTGGCTGTGGTTTTAAGAGATGCACCAGCTATGGCAAGAACTGTGCGAGCAGCACATGCACCAATGCAAACCCTTGAATCTATAACAAATTTAAGAGATGGACTTTTAACTCTTACAAGGTGGTCCCAATCAGAATGGTATGTCAACATATTTAATTAATTATTATATTATTTGAGTCATTTGTTTGTCAAATATATTTAACTTTAAAAAGAAGATAGAAGAAATATCTTTATTATTTTTATAGTTTGGGATATAGACCATTTATATCAAGTATACAAGGACAGACATCGCTTTTATGTAAATTAGTGTTGAGTAAACATAAGCAGGAACAAGAACAAATACCAGAAAATCCTTCGCCTGGTCCTGCTCCGACTGTTAACAATAATCAACGCGGTAATCCATCTCGTTCTCGACATTCTTCCATTAGTCACGCATCTGCTAGTACTCCATTAGAGGAAGAAAGATCGCGTGAATCGTCTGTATGCGTCGAAGAAACTGGATTTCGTGAAAACTATAATAATCTCAGTACTATAGAACGTTCCTCTGAACAATCAACTTGTATCATCTGTTAAACTAATACCATTTAGAATATTCGTAGATCTCCATAGTTCAGAAATTTTATTCTGAAATTCTTGGAGATATGTCTTTTAAATATTGTTTTAATTGAACGTGTTTTTATTGAAGAAAGAAATAAACAAAACATGTAGATGTGTTAGTTGATTATCAAATTAACTGAAAGAAACTAACTTAAAATAAGATTTTTGAATACATAATTTGAGTTTTTGTTTTGCATGTAAAATCATTTTCGTATATACAATGATCATAAATCTGTTGAAGAAAAAGAAAATTAAAAAAAAAATGTACAACTATTATTTTAAATAGATTTTAATAGAAATGAAGATAAATTTTAAATACCTCAAAAAAAAAAAAAAAATAATCAATTTTGCAATACATATTTTCATTGTAAGAAATCGTAAATTTATCATAGAACACATAGACGAATTACAATAATAAGTTGTACGTTCATTTTATAGAAAGAAAATTTAGATATTTATAGCTTTTATTCAGTATTTAATATAAGAAAGCAATTTTATTTCTCAGAAAAATTAGTATATTAAATATTACCATGATAAAGACTGGGAAATAGATGCGCGAACATATGTATAACGATCATATAATCATCTGTAGATTGAAAAACTGAATATTTACAAAAAAAAAAATTCGATTAGAATTTTTTTGTTCTCTTTGCCTACATTTATTTAAAAATTACGTTGATCTTGATATAATTATTAAAGCAAAAGATACATATGATGGTCTCAATAGATTTGTCACATCGTACCTGTATTATATAAACATTATTTTTTCTGTCAGATATTTCTTATATAAAATATTTTTAAATTTATCCTTTTTTTATGGATTTAACTATTAAACAATTCATCAATTTTCTCGATAAAATGACAACTATTGAATACATAAATTTATCAATGATATTCAGAGAGTATACATATATTAACAAAAGTACCTCATTAATATGTATATCCTTATATGGGAAAAATAATTATGTTATTAAAAATTGTTTAATTTAACAAAAAGGATACACATAACATCATACATGTATAAAAAAAAGATTTTTTTTTAACATATATGTACTTTACTTATAATTTTTCAGAGAAATTAATGTATTCATTTAAAGGAATTGTAGTATGTGTAATTTATATGGATTATTGCTACAATAACGATTCTATAAACAATAATATAATTGGAAATAATATTAATTTTCTTTTAATGATATTATTAATTACAGGAAAAGATATATCAGAATTGTATCACAATGATCATTATTTTGTAATATGCTGTAAAATGTGATATTAATTTTTTTTGTAAAACAAAAAATGAAAAACAAAAGACTATTAAAATTGGTATGTGTGTTGTGTATGGCTAATGAGAAGTAAGATAAAGTGTTAAACACTCGTCTAATTATTATTATTATTACAACTAAATATAAATGGGATTTTTATCAGCATTTTACATAAACTAATATTGCAATAATATCAATGAGAATATAAAATATATAATGTAAAATATTAATAAGTTATTTATACATAATGTAATATAGATATTAGTAAATACACGTTATATTTTCACAACATTTACTCAAATTTATAATTTGTTTATAAATAATTGATGTTACCATTAAAAATTGTATTTTATTCCTTGGTAAAAATGTCGAAAGCAACATTTGCAATTTTAAAAATATTAAACATAATTTATCATTTATTTTGATAAATATACTTGTAGTTCACATTTTATCCACTTTTGTCGCTGTAGTCGTATACGTTTCATGCGGTAAGATATATATATATATATATATATATATATATGCCATATATATAATGCCCAGTACATATGATGTATACATAAATAGAATATTAATAGAGGACATATAAAATATATATGTCATATGTGTTTACATTCCACATACATGCATATATATATACAAATAAATATCGTAAGGTTTATAGTTCTCGTTTGCATTTTTTCAGTGACAAAACTATTGTTTATCAACAATATAAAAAGCAATATATCTAAATAATCAAAAGTTATAATAAAGAAAAAAACATAAAGTAAACAATAAAAATATATTACAAAAATGTGTAAAGAACGTACCGTCGAAACATATCATATTCATTATAAATTTGATCATCAAACGCAAATGATTTTACATAGTTTAAATGCTGATCATTTAATAAAGTCTTGTAAAGAAAGAAACATATCAACTAAAGATCTGCATAATCTAACTGTCGACGACTTTATAGAATTAGGTATATTTTATGTTTATTTTTTATATTTATTTTTTAGCTTTTATTTCTTTGAAATATAAAAGTGAGTTTGACAGAAAACAAATTATTTCTATGTTTGACTTAAAACTTTTCTATTCATCTACTTATATGTAGATAAATAATATGAAAGTTTAAACATTTGAATATTTAAATTATAGGTGCTAATGAAAACCAGGCAAAAGAATTGTTTAATAATCTTACATCTAAGAAAAAATCAAATGTTACCCAAAAATGGCCTATAATGCGAAAGTATTTTCTTTTTTTTTTTTTTTATATAGATAATAGCATCTTTTTAAAATAATTTTTGTTTGTAATACACAATATTAATGATATTTTACAGATATGAAAATATTATTGAAACGCTGAATAATAATAAGAAACAATTGGATTTAATATCTGTAGGTGTTGCTTATGTTCGATTAACACTTGAAAAAAAAGGAATAAATAATACTTTTATAAACTCACGTGATTTAATAACTGTTAATACAATTTTATGCACAAGTATAACTGAGAATCTTAATGCAGTTAAGGATTTGGAGAAAGCTATAGAAGAATGTTCCGCTTTAATTCCAAAGGTATATATATTAAAGTAAACGATAAGGGTGTCTCAGTTTTTTTTTATTACCATTGGTTTTTAAAAGCTTTTTTGTTCAATCCTAGGTAAAGATTGTAAAATTTTGCAGAAAAAAATCTGGGACACTTTGTGTATACGAGAGTGGGTTGAAAAGTTTTGAGTTTTGACAAAAATTTTCCAACTCATCCACGTATATATTTTTTTATAACGTTATATAAGTATAATAATAATGATAAAAAATTATTGTTTATTGTAGAATATTACTAAAAAAAAGGAACAATCTTTCATTTCTTTACCTATGTTGTTTGCTGGATTAGGTTTAATATTATGTCAGATATCACGTATACGAAAAAACTAAGGTCTTGTATGAAATGTTTAATTCTTTTTATTGGGAGTTTTCCATTTATCTAACTCTATTTTTTTATATTCTCTTTATTCTGACTCATATACTTATACATTTTCACATTCATGCTATTTACATGATTTTTCACATACAATTATATATTTTATATCAACCCATTAGATACAAGACACTTATTTCTAATACTTTTTAAAAAAAAAACCACATTTTATTTAATAAGAATTTTTTAAAATTATATTTAATAGGAGGTCCCACTAAAGAAATAAAATTAAATTATATTTTCTTTTCTATTTTTGTACCTAAAGTTTCGAGTTACACTTTGAAAATGTTCTATATAAAATTCCAATAAAAATAAATAAAACAAATTTGTTGACAAGTTTACCTTTTTCTAAATCTATTTGAAAATTTGTACTACTTGTCAATTTTTCAAATCTAATAATATATACAAGATATGTTAATACAAGTAAATGAAAAAAAGAAAAAAATATACAGTGTTGTAACAAAATATTGCGTAAGTATAAGACCCTTTATACATCATATAGTTCTTGATATAAAACATGGTATAAAACACGGCGAAAAAACATTATTTCTTTTCGCAATAATGTTTTATACGTGTATAGACTATATATTGATAATATATAATTATCACCACTAATATAACTATAAATATACAAATTAATTTTGCTTATTCAGTTCTTTGATATTTAAAAATAGTATTTTGTTTAAACGTTTTTTACTCTAAATTATATTTCTCTGGCGAAGTAGACCTATTAACAGATTATTAACTGTACATTTACATTAATAGTTACATTTACTAAAATTAGAATAAAAGAATTATTATTTGGTTACTTACGCTTCTTCTAAAAGTTGTAGTACATGTTTATGTTCTATACCTTCTAACCATAGATTAAGTAATTCTTCTTGCTTACAACTTAATAACTGTTTACAAGCATGTAAATTTTCTTTTACAGCATGAATTTTTTCTCTTGCAGCAGTAACTCTTTCAGATAGAGTACTAAATATCTAAATAAATAAGCGATAAATAATCTTTAAATATATAGGATGTTCTGTAACTGATGGTATAAGTAGATTAAAATATTAATGATCTTAATACATATATATGTATCAAGTACATGAAAAACCTTAAATAAAAAATTGTTATTGTACATTTTTAATAAACTTACTTGCATAACTTTTGTGAGATCTTGCTCGTGTAATGAAACTAATTCATCTAATCTCTGATCACTTCGCTTATATTCTTTTTCCAATTTAGCTTTTTCGATTTCTCTTTGTTCATTAGTTTCAGAAGCAGATAGTGCTCGAATTACTGAGATTAATAAACCACTCTATAAAATGTAATACGTATATAAACAATTCAAGATTATTCTTCATATTATTATTTTACTATAACTATGTATGACATTTACCGTTTCTTTGGTGGGTTTAATTCCACGGGGAGGTTTAATGGGTGCAACTGCATTCATTATGTTAAAGTTTTTAATAAAATTTTATTTTAACAAAAAATAAATAAATAATGTTAACTAGTATTTATTATGAAATTAAAAAGTTATATCCATGTTAGTTGTTTATTAATAGAAATATAGTATAACACTTTTGATGCAATAATAAAATTATTTGTATTCATATACTAAATTTTATACGTAGTTAACACTTAAATAGATATTATTATTTTTAACAACACGTCCACTAAATATGTCAATCACAATTTATTTACTTTTTTGTAAACTTTAAAAAAATCAAATTATAACCTAAATCCAAGAAGGAGAAATGACATTAATGCTACACTAGTGATGCCTCCCACGTGGAGGCGTTCTTGCGCATGCGCATGCTGATGCGCAGCTCGACGGCAGCTGTTTGCATGGACGTATCTATACGTAACAGTAGGTGCGCGTAAGGAGCCCTTCCTAGATGTTTCTCGCATTTTTCGTTAAAGTGAATGTGAGTCACGTAATGTTATATAATATATTGAATTGTAATGTAAATATGTTATTTGTTTTAAAAATGTCTTCTTGTAATTTTTACCGTATTTTAATTGTTACGGGGATCTAGTGATACCCTATATTAGAGCGAAGTATATATGTCACTGAGGATTACAAGAATACGTAGAGATTATTGTGCATGCGTAGGAAAAATCCACGTCCTGGCATCACTATGCTGCACCACTGGCTGCATCTAGTGGCAAAATAGTGAAACTTATTGCAATCTCACTTCGCGACTATGATTAAGATTTTCGCTTAGGCTGTAATTATTAAATCGTTTGTAAAATGGTAAATAATTCTAATTTCTAACTAAACGTTAACTTCATAATATAAGAATGTGATTATATTTGTGTGTTTAATGTGTTTTTTAACGAATCAATTATATTCACGTGTTTGTAGAAGAAAACTATCGGCTTTTTATTGTGCAAGTGAGGTTAAATTTGTCGAATGCCTCTCGTGGTACTCACTTATTTTATTGCGTCATTTTATGTTACCTTCAAAAAAAGAAAAAAATATAATGTTTTATAACTTTTAAATGTTATTAATTATTTGTAAAACTACTTACATATGTATATATCTTTATGTTATGCTTGTTAGTTAAAATTAAAAAGTACATACATATATATAAGCACATGTATATGATGATTCATATATGAAAATTATCTATTAATAATTATATTTAATATGGACATTTTTAAACAAATTTTCTATTATTAATAGTTTCAGAATTTCGTGACATACAGGATTAGTTTAGTGGGTATTGCTCGCTCCACACAGTCCCAAAGAAGATTTAGAAATGGCTCAAGAGAAAATTCTTTATCACGTAATCCATTACTACATACAACCTGTTATCATTTACCAGATATACAAAATTCATCGGTGAGTTTATTTCTTTTTGATCAACAAAGTTATTGGTTTTTATATATAAGTAAATAATATATGTTTATTTAGATTCGTTGGTATTCAAATCCTGCACGAAGACCAAGTTTCTTTACTCAATTTGTTGAAAATATTAAACAAGAAATGCAGAAAAATAAAGAAATGAAGGAATCATTAAAGAAGTTTCGTGAAGAGGCACAGAAATTAGAACAGTCCGAAGCATTACGTTCAGCGAGACAGAAATTTCAAGCAGTGGAATCTGAAGCTTCCAGAAGTTCCGAAGTTATAAAAGACAAATTGGACACTTTAAAAGAAAAAGTATATTTATATTTAATTAATGATTATCTAATTACAATATTTATATGTTTAATTTTTTATTATCTAATTTTATTCTAATAATGTTGATCTTTCTTTTCGATAGGTACAAGAAGTCATCGAGGAAGCAAGTAAATCTGAATTAGGTAAAAAGGCAGGACAAATAGGTGAGGAAATAACTAAATCGGCGAAAGGAGCAGCAGAAACGATTTCTGAAAAGAGTCAAGCACTTGGAAAAACAGGAGCTTTTCAAACAATCTCACAGACAGCAGAAGTTGTACGCGATGAATTAGATCACCATGGAATGCAAGGTTTTATATTGATCATTTATTAACACATATGTTTAATAAAGATTATACTTATTTTATCATTGTATTATTCAATGCAGGAAGAGTTTACGTACCACTTACTAAATTAAGGAAAAGAAAAGAAGTAGCAGAAGTATCTTTAGATGAAAAGCAAGTTAAACCTAATATGGAAGCACTAGGAGTTGAATTACATAAAGATTCGAAATTTTTTCAATCTTGGCAAAAGTTTAAGGTATTTATCTCATTTAATAATTGTTTATTTATGTGTTTTAATTAATTCTATTAATTATTATTCTTTATTACTAGGATAACAATCCATATATGAATAAAGTATTGGATTGGAAAATCAAGTATGACGAATCAGAAAATCCTGTAATTCGTGCTTCTAGATTTTTTACGGAGAAAGTTAGTGACATGGTTGGTGGTATGTTTAGAAATACAGATTTGTCTGAAACATTAACAGAAATTTGTAAGCTAGATCCAAGCTTTGACAAAAATCAATTTTTGAGAGATTGTGAAGTAGATATTATACCAAATATACTTGAAGCGATGGTTAGAGGAGATTTAGAAATTTTAAAGGATTGGTGTCATCAGGCACCATATAATTTATTATCACAACCTATTGTATTAGCACAAAAATTGGGATATCGTTTAGATAATAAAATTTTAGGTATGATTATAATCTTTTAATCAAATATAATTTTTAATACAATTTGTGATTAGTTTATAATACAAATATTCATTATTTTCAGACATTGAAAATGTAGATCTACGAATGGGTAAAATGATGGAACAAGGTCCAGTTTTATTGATAACATTTCTAAGTCAACAAATTTTCTGTATAAGAGATAAAGATAATAACGTGGTAGAAGGAGATCCTGAAAAAGTGATGCGCTTTAATTATGTTTGGGTATTATGTCGTGATCCAATGGAACTCAATCCAAAAGCTGCTTGGCGTTTACTTGACATTAGTATTGCAAGCACCAGTCAATTTGTATAGTCCACTGATTCTAGATAAAATTAATATTTTATTTATAAAAAATTGATGTTAAATGCGATTAAGTTTTCTTGAATGTCTTCTAATTTTTTTTTTATACAATGGAACAGCACATAATGGTTGATTGATTTTCTCCTATAAAAGTTGATTATTATGAAATATTTTCTCGTACAATGTCTGTATTAAATTTCATAGTATTTAATGATATTATTTCAAACAAAAATGCTTCTTTTACTTCTTAAAAAAGTAAAGAAAAAAAAATCAATTGAATAGTATCTTCTGTACACATGATGTATTAAAAATTACACAGTTTTAAACGAAGAATATTTACGACAAAGATATAGGAATGGATCGAACAAATAGGAATATATATATAAATATATATTTTAAACTTATATTTATATATGTATATATATACCTAATGTCGTGAACGATAAATATGAGAAATGAATATTCGAGCACTGATGTATGCATGTTATTTAACATTGTTCAAATGTGTATACATTTATGTAAGATAATTTTTGTATACATATCTTAAAAAATTTTAGTTTTATTGTCTCTGTATATATGCGATTATTTCATTAAGAATATCTATAATAAAACAATAGATTACTTTTTTAGATTCATGATGTTTTTTCACCTTTGTTATAACTAATAGTTATAACATATTACTTTGAACAAGTTGAAGAACGTATAATTCTGTATATTGCGATAACGTTAAATAAGAAAAAATAACAAATGTATGAAATTAATTTAAATATGTAATTAGAAATATGAAGCGTTTTCTATTTAAAATGTGTATATATCCACAAGATATTATTTATATTTCCATGTACCACACACATACACACACACACACACACACACACACACAGACAGAGAGAGAGAGAGAGAGAGAGAGAGAGAGAGAGAGAGAGAAAGAGGGAGAGAGAGAGAGAGAGAGTCTCCAAACTTTTTACAAGAGCTTTAAATTAATTACAAAAAAAAAACAAAAAAAAACAAAGCTATTATAGGAAATAACAAAATTATTAATTATCACAAAGTTATAATAAAATGTCATTATTTGATATATATAGAATAATTTTACAAAAACATACCCTGACATTTACATTATAATATTTAAATATAAATTCGAAATAATTAAAAATATTCAATTTACGTTAATTACAGAATACAGAATGCACAGAGTTTTAAAAAATTCTTTAATTAATTTCACTATGAAATTCATTAGGCTTTTGCATATGTGTAAATAATTATGACAATGTACACTAATCGTGAATTAAATAATTAAAAATATTAAATTTAAGATTTAATTTAAAAATTTTAATAAAAAAAAATCGTTTGTTTTAATTATAATTAGTTCATTGTCATAATTATCGGTTAATATAATTAGCTGGGTCATAAAAAAAAACACGAAAAAGAAATATCTTTTTTTCTGTCAAGTTCTTATGTGTGTTATTTTATGCAAAATAAGAAATAAAAGAAATAAATACGGGTAGAATAGAATACGGAAAAATTTTAACGGTGTAATAGAGCGTTCTCCGTTATTGATATCTCCGTTGATCTGATCTAAGAGAGGACATATGTATACTCGGAGAAACTTTCACGTACAAATCGCAATCCGGCATCAAAGTTCATTGTAACTTTCCAGAGTTATTTCTGAATGAAAGGTCGTTCGTAATAGCTATAACATATTATTCCAAGTAAATTCAAATTATACTCCTTATTTCTATAATTATTTTAATTTTTATTATTTTACATATGAAAAAAAAAGAACTTTGTATATAAAAATGCGACGACCGAGTAATGCATATATTTTAAATTTATATTTATATATGTATTTTTTTATTGCATATAGTAATAATAATATAATATAAAAAATATATATATAGTAAAAATAGAATGATTGAGTATTCAACACGTCATTAAAAAAAAATAGATAATCGTGCCGGTAATTAATAAAGTCGTGTTTAATAAATAGAAAGAAAAATATTTATACTTTATGAATATTATTTTAAATTATAAACAATCCTGATTATAATATAAAATATATTTTCGGTCCCCTTATATTAGTTTATCAACACATAAAAGTTATAATTCCCAGGGGCACGTTTATAATAACGAAATAAAATTCGAAATGAATATTTTTGTTTGAAAGAATGTGGAAAAAATAATTTGAGGAGAACATGTGGTTAAAAATCTTGTATAATATTTCTTTTTTTTTTTTTTTTTTGAGAGAGTAGTATTTGGGTATACCGTTGCGTACCATCATCCTCCTTTTATTTGCATACAATTTCAGCACACCCCGTTGAAAAGAAGAGAAAGAGGAGGAGGAGGAGGAGAAAAAGGAAGAAGAAGAAGAAGGAGGAGAAAAGGAAAAGAAGGTGGGGAAGGTGTAGAGAGACGGTCAATCGGTGCCAGAGTACCGTTGGATCTGAATGGAACTTGAAAGAGAGAGAGATAAGCTTTTGGTTTCCTTAACACAGCATCCGTCGTCGTTCACGGTTGTTGCTGCAACAACCTTCTTTTAAAATTGTGTGTTCCAGCTGTGGCTTTCCTTTAATTCCCCTTCCTTCAAGTTTTCTCTGTTATCATCACTTTATATGTAACATTTTGATTAAACATTCTAGCACATAATATAATTCCTTGACAACCATAATTACTTTTTTCCCTCCAATTCATTTTCTCGTACCCTTCTTTTCTGTTTAACTTCGTTACCCTATTTCAAAAGTGTAAAACACTCTGGTAAGAGTGTTTAAAAGGTTTATGTATGTGTATATGTGTATGTTTCGAGCGCGGGAGCATTCGAGTCATTCAAGAACCACGTGCACTTGCAGGTGCACTTCTTACATATGTAGAGGCGGTTAATACAGCTGCCGGTTTTATCCGATTGCTATCATTTTAACGAAATTTTATTCTAATATCTGTTAAGTAATAGTGAAATGTGTTATTCTGGTGTTGTTACTTCGGATCGGATCGAACGTTATTTACGCCGACGAGTTATCAGGTATATTAAATTTTATACACTTTCTTTTTTTTCAATGAAATTTATAATGCAAGGAAACATATCGGTTTTTTCTTTTGATCTTCGTTTAAAAGAAATGTATATATATCATAATTTTTAAGTTATTACGATAGTTACGTGTAAGTGTATGATTTCGGTTTCGTTGAACTAATTGATTTAGTATCAAGTTTATCGAGCATGACATGGTATCATAATTGTAATTCATGTTACAAGTTTTCTACAACAAGTTTTAAAGACGATCAATTTGCAAACGGTTAACCGATGTGATAGCTATAATATAATACCTCCTAACATACTTTACGATACTTTCTTCTTGCATTGCGAGTGAGCGTATTTGAAGTATGTCACCGTGCTGTTGTACAAAGAGAAACTATCACTGCAGTAACAGTGAAATATCATCGTACCGTGTGAAATAGATTAATTTATTTTGTTGTTGTTGTTGTGAAGTAACATTTTATTTCTTTTTTTATCTGAATGAACAAATATTGAAATGATTTTATTATAGTAAAAAAAAAAAGTATTTGTTTTTTTTTAATCGGTAATTTGTTAAACGTTAGAAGAAATGCCAACGAAGGGTTTGGAAACAGATGTCCTTGGTGCTCTTGAATCAAAGCTCGCTTATCTTCCTGGTGGACGTGATCGTGAGGGACGTCCTTTGATAATAATTAACGTCCCAAATGAACTACAACCGACAACGAAACCACGCTTGGAATCGGTCATCTTATACTTCTTATCAATATTCAGGTAATCGATTGATAACATCGATTATTTGTTTGATTAAAATATAATTGGATCTCGTTGTAAAAGAGGGTAGTTTTAGATTAGTATCATCATTTTATTTCGTATAATATTTTTATTTTAGTATATAAATTGAATAAGTTTATAATTTTAATAGTTTATAATATTATAAGCTTAATAATTAATTAATATAATTTTTAATTGAGATAAATTTAAAGTAAATTAATAAGTTATTAAATATTATATTATATTTTAATATAATATTAATTTAATTAAATAAATATAATTTAACACATTGAGCGCCACGCGAATTCGGCCTAAGGGAAGTTCAATGTCAGTCACTTATGACTGACATGGCACTCAACGTGTTAATAAATTTATAATTTTAATAGTTTATAATATTATAAGTTTAATAATTTTATCTTTTAAATCATTTATAGTGAAGGTACAAAGAAAGGTGGTCTAGTATTGATAATAGATGCACGTTATCGAGCATGGCGAGTTGCAAGATCCTGCATCAGGTTATCGGTGATGCTTCTAGGAAGTCGTGCAACTTCCGTGTTCGTTATACGGCCAGATGGCTTCTGGGACAAACGTGTTGATAGTTGTACCAAGTCTTATAAGGATAGCGAGGTTTGTATTTTCTATGAATTAACAACAACTACTACTTTTTCTTTAATCAACTTACCTCAAAAAGAGAGTCCTGTAATAAATTTATTCAAGTATTTACTTCCTTGTTTCTAGTGATAGTTTATTTTAATTAGTTGAATCAAGAATGGATTTATAATATGTTCATAATTTTTTTTAGCCGATGTATGTAACAGTTGAAAGACTACACACGTTTATTGAATTTTCACAATTACCGTATGACTTGTGTGGTAATAAATTTTACGATCACACGGAATGGATTCAAAAACGTTTGGTACGATGATTATACTTGGTTTTTTTTTTAAATTATTACTTCATTCATTTATCGAGATTTTTTTATAGAAAGTTGAAGAATGTATGAAAGATGGTTTAGAATTATTATCAAAAATGTCAAATTTACATGAACGATTGAGTAACCTTGATGGGATTCGCATGAGACAATCTGACGATGATTTAGAATCTTATTGGGAAATTGGAATGGAACTTACATCTGTTGCTTCTCGTATTCTTAACTCAGGTTCATTTTTATTAATCTTTTTGTTTAATAAAACGTGTGTTATTTGTTATAAAAAATAAAAAAACAATTATTTTACATAGGTAGGAGTTTAGTGAACACTATGAGCAGGGATTCATCCAGAGATTCTTTGGACACTGTTAAAAAAATACACGGACTTCTCGATTCCATTGAATTAAAGCAGGTAATTAAACAATTCTATAAATAATTAAAATAAATTAAAATTATACGTCGACATTAATTCGATGGTTTTTTTAAAAACAAACACAAATTTAATTATTGACAATTAATGTATTATAATCTTTAATTATAAAGGTGGACATTGAAAATTGTTGGACTCAAATGGAAAGAAGTTTGGATACTGTAAAAGTAATAGACGAACTTGAAAAAGGTGTTTCACAAGTAACGGAGTGGATTTTGGGACCGGCCGACGCCATGTTGAATTCTTCTTATCAAATTGGTTTTGATGTTGTTTCTTCGGATGATCTTAGAAGACAACACGAACAATTGGAATTAAAATGCAGGGTAAAATATAACTTATAAATAAACAAATGATTTCTATTCGCAATTTTGAATAATTATTTTCTTTCAGGAAACCTATGGTCGTTACGCTGAGTTGCTTCATAAGATTGATCGTTTACCGACAGGTCATTTACCGGAAGATTTAAAATCACAAAAGGATTTTATGGATTTTGTTTGTCGTAGTTTTGCATCAAGATTGGAAAGACGTAGAAATGTTCTCATAACTTGTCAGAGATTTTTCAGGCTTGTATCCGAAGTAAGCTTCTAGAAATAAACATTTGGTGATAAAGAAAAGGAGAAAATATTTTATTTTGTTGTTGTTGTTTTTTTTTGTAAATTAGTACTTTGACAAGACGAGTGAAGTTTTTGACAAGCTGGTGATGACAAATACGACTCATGATTTCTCTCAAGCAAGTTTGAAATTACTCATGCTGGAAAAGAATCAATTGGCACTGGGTAAATATATATATATATATATATATAATTTTATGAAATTATGATGAAATGTATAAAAGTAATTAGTATTAGGTAATAGGTATATTAATAGTCATTTTTTATTATAATAAATTAATTAATTTTATTAATTAGTTAGTTAATACAAAATTTAATTAGTTATAAAATCATAGAAAGGGGGTGGGTGTTATTTTAAATTTGTAAGAATGTTTTAATAACAATTATATATTTATAATAATGTGCAATATAACTTCATAATATAAATATAAATTTATAATAAAATATAATATAATATTATATTTTTGTATATAATAAATTATATAATTATATTAATTTATATAATAAAAGTTATAATAATTATATAAAGTTAATATAATTATATAAAATACATATATAAATTATATATGCAAGTTATTATTATTTATTATAAAAATTTGAATAACATTATAAACAAACATCTATAATTCTGTGTTATAAACAAACATAAATAATTTTAATTGTTGTTTTTTTTTTGTAGAAGAGTTAGAACAGGAACTTGTGAAAGAGGGTGAAAAACTTTCTGACATTTTATCGATGCCTGTCAAAGATGCTTTAGGAAGAGACGTTCATGTTGATTATGGAGAAGATATTGTCAATGTACGTGATATTTTGGATGCAACCATTGCTAGGAAAAATATTTTTAATGACAGTGTAGAATTACAGAAATTAACTTTGAAACAAATTTCTTTAATACATACATACGAAAATGACGCTGAACAGGTAAACCATAATTTACAAAATTCATTTACATAAAGTTCTATTGTATTTTAATTCTATATTTATGGTGGGGATAATATTTTGTAGGCTGTTAAATGGTTAAACGATTTATTCAACGTTTTATTTCAAAATTTGATGGAAGTTGGATGTAACACCAGTGAAATACAATCACAAAAAGAACAACATCAATCATTTCAAGCAACTGCTCAGGTAAGTTACAAATATGTGTACTTGTTAAATGTTTGTTTAAACAAATTTTTGTCATCGTAATTTTTTTTACAGGGTACTTTTGAATATGGTTGTCAATTGATAAACGGTGCTAGAGTTTTGAGATTGTCTTGCAGATTACCAATGGACAACAACGTTAATTTGTTAATGAGATTACGTCAAATTTGGAAACAATTACGTTTGGCTGGTCAAGAACAATTAATCAGACTACGTGTGTGTGCAGTTTTTCATAGAAGTGTTGAAGATGTATGTAATTTTTTATCAAAATCAAATGATGAAATATTAAACTTGAGTTATAATAAATAATAATATTTTATATAAAATTCAATGAAATTTTTAGCACTGTTCAAAATTACGAGATTTGATCGACATAGTTGGATCTTTAAGACGTGCAAGAAAAAATGAAGATTTTGTTAGTGAGTGTCGTGCAAGAGCTGAGATAAGAGATATATTGGGTGATCGAGAAAAACTTTTATTGGATGTTGGTCGCATGGTTAGATTGGGACGTCTTTTGAGGACCAGATTGAAGGAACCTGTGTGCCATCAACGGCAAGTACGACAACGAATCAACGATTCGTAAAATTACAATTATTATTAACACTTTGACTGTCACACTAAAATCACATGTTTAACAATTGTATTCTTATTATTCAGATGATTTCATAGAAATTAATCTTTCATTTTCAACGTGTTCCAATTAAAATTTGTAAGTGTTCAATGACACATTTTGTTTATTTCAAAAATGTATATTAATGTTAATTTTCATTCAACTATTACAATTGTAAAATGTTCAAACATTCTGATAACCAATGACCAACGTAATAGTCAAAGTGTTAACTTATTCTTTAAACAAAAAAGAAAAATATTTCGGTGTCATTAGCCCCCCCCCTCCCAAAAAAAACAGAAAACATAAACCCTCAAAGATCGTGCAATTAGGTTAATTAAATAAACCTGTTTGGGGGTAGTTCTACGTGGTACTATTCTTATACGACTTTTCTTAAACTTAAGTGGCCGAGAAAGATAAAATTGAATATAAATTGAAAGAGGCACAAGATGATGTGGGGATCAGGGGGGTGGGATGGGAGTCGGGGTGGTTGGTCCAAGTTGGCGGTTAGCTCCGTTTTTTAGAGAGACGGGTGTGTCAGTTTATGGCTGATCGTCGAACGGATAGCAACATCTTATGAACGTTTCATGTGAGTTACATCAAACCTAACGAAATGTCTTTGGACTTTTTTTTAAACCTCAATTTCACACTGTTCCATTCTCCCTTCTTTCATTTGTTATCGAATATTTTATGTGTGAAATTATTCAACATTTGTTACAATACATTTAAGCAACATTAGTTTGAATATGTTAGAATTGTTTTAGACACTTGAAAGAGATTCTCGTGTGAATTAGATCAAACACGTGTACCATTAACTCTAACTAGCTTTTGATGTTTCTCATATATATGTTCTTGGCTCGACGAATATGGGACAGTCGCGCGTCGTTAACACATTTCAAGAACAGTATTCATAGAAATATATACACGTTCTATTTCATAGGACGGTCATGGTCAAAAAATAACTCAACCGAGTGTCAGAATTTAATTTGTCTTATTTTGTTCTAATACTACTTCATTTCTCTATGATTTATACAATATTTATATATATATCATATTGTTTTACGAATTATATTGTAGCCAAATAATTTAGAATTATGTTCGTAAAATATTGGTTGCCAATTTTTATAAATATATTATATATTTAAATAATATATTTAATATTATTTTTTATTTTTATTTATTTTATATAATATAATATAACATTATATAATATATTTAATATTATATTTATATAAATATAAATAATATAAAAATTAATAATATATAATTTTATAAATATATTAAAATATTTAAATGTTATATAAAAAATTTATAAAAAAAATATTATAAAATAATTTCAAATTTTGTAAATAATATGTTTATCTTACAAATAGATTATTATATTATGATCACACACACACACACACACATTTTCAACTTTTATTGGCATTTTTCCATAAAATCGAATGAACGATGGGAAATGATCGAAACTATAAACGTTGACATTTAAATCTTTAATATCATTTTAAAATATTTGTTTTTTGGTTTGTAACCTAATGGAAAAGAGGATAAATTTATGGCGTGTAGATATAAAAATGGCACACGATTGAGATATAAGTATAGTTGGGTGGTATTGCAGACGTCGTATCTGTTCCCCCGAAATTAGAACTTCGTTCCACATTGGAATAACCATCTGGCCGCGAGGATGCGCCATCATGGCGGGCTGTCACTGTTGTCCTCGTCGTATTTCTTACGTAATCACTAAAATTTGACGTTTTATCCTAGTCAGTATTGGCCTATCTAAATATATCAATGAAAACAGATTCGATAAATTGGGGGTGGGAGATTAGAGAGGGGGTAATCGGAATTGTTTCCGTATTTTCTTCAAAGAGTTCAATTTTTTTAATTTATTTTAAAATCATTTATATATAGATAATTATATATCAATAGTTTTTTTTATTAATATATATATTTATCTAATAGTTAGTTGTTAAAAAGAACAAAAACATATATATATATATAATATTAAAATAATATTATTAATAAATATTAAAATTAATAATATATAATTTTATAAATATATTAAATATTATATATATATTTAAAAAAAAAACAAAAAACATATATTATTAATATGTTTATCTTGCAAATAGATTATTATATGATTATATATATGAACAATTTTATATTAGATAACTTAAGTTAGTATATATATATATATATATATATATATTTTTTTTTTAGGGTATCCTATTTATATATCTATTTATCAACTCGTTGAAAAATGACACGAAACTATTTTTCTTTTCTATTCCATTCTATCTTTCTTTTTTTCTCTAGGCGCAACTTAAAAAGAACATACGACGCAGTAAAATCTTTTTATACCAAGCCAAAGTATAACATAAACATGATATTTATCACTTTGTAGAATGTCAGAAGCCGATGATGCTTCGAGTAAAGCCGCTAACCTAACAGCGGTCGAAGCAATTTCGGCTAAGTTGGCAGAAGTAACTCGGTTAGCTGAGAAACTGGATGCAAAATTGTGTGAAGCTGGTGCAAGGACTCAACCAGTACCAATATCAACTTCGGCATTACCAATTTCTTCAACTTTAACATCAACAACTACTACATTAGCACGTATCTCATCTCCAATTGTTTTAACTAAATCCACTACGACTACTACGACAACTTCATCAATCACTGCTGCATCTATCGGTGAAACAATTCCGACATTTGTTTCTTCAAACGATTTTGTTTCAACATCGATCAGTGCAAACCCTGCCGACGCTGCCGCCGATGTTTCCAATTTAACTGTTTCTAATTTTGGATTATTATCATCTACTACGTCTTCGTCGTCTTCGTCGTCGTCGTCTGGAGCTATAGTAGTTTCGCATGTTGAAGATACTAAAACTTCATCGGCAGTTTCGTCCGTTCCTACTGGTAGTTTTCCATCGATGATGGCTTCCAATACCTCGTCGATGATCACCGATGATGTCGCTGAAAAAAAAGAAATCGTAAGTTAATAATTAATTAAAGAACCAGTGTTATAAGGTGGAACAAGTATTATTGAGTTAACATTTTCTTTTTATTTTATTATTTAATTAACATTTCACAAAATTATATTTATTATCATAAGCTGAATATTGCAATAATGATTAAAGTTACGATAGGGGTTGTAAAAAATTTGTGCTTTTAAAAAATTATTATTTAGATCATTCTTTTTTTTTTTTTAATTGGAATTTTGAAGAATTTTTATCTCGGTCATTGAATTTATTCCAATACAAATTTGAAATGATTTTCAATTATTATTTGTACAAATTTTTGAAAGCCTACACATGTCTCATTTTGTAATAATTAATTTTGAAAATAATAGAAATGTTATCTTATTACTAGGAGGACGTTGAAAAATTGAACGAAGAGAGCACGAACGAGGATGTCAATGTTGACGGTTACGTGACAGCTACGGAATGTTCGATCACGCCTACGGCAAGATCTAGAAGTGAATCTTTCGTGACAACTCCGGAATGTGAAGATGTAGTTTCACCAATAATACCAACAACCTCTCCTACTTCAGCTTGGTAAGAACTAAAAATGATTTTTTCTTTAAAAAAAAAATATTTTTAACCACTTTTGGTATTTTGTGTTGGAGAAAAGAGAGACACAAATCTATAAAAAAAATGTATTTTATTAAATATATATTTTTTATATGTTTAATATTTTAATTTAATTTAAATATATTATAATAAATATAGTATATAAATATAATTTAATAAATAAATAAAAAATTATATATTATATATTAATAAATTAATATTATATATTTAAATATTTAATAAATTATCTATTAATAATTTAATAAATAAATTATATAAATATATATTGAACGTTGACCTATTTATAAAATTTTGTAATAACTAAATTATTTATTGTTGAACAAATTTAGGTGGAAATCGGAAGAAGAATCAAAAGATACGGAAATAATAATACCAGTTGAAATAGAAAAATCTGATTTATCGTTGCAAAGTTCGAAAATGGATGAAGAAGAAAAACCAGGGTTGCTACCTATAGGAAAAATCGTTACCATTGAAAAGAGTACTGAGGTAAGAGTTAATCGCAGATGTTTCTATTTTTAAATACTTTAAAAGTAGCAAGAAAAATATCTCGTTTATCGCAGGAGAAATCTGGAAAGATCGTAAAGGAGGTCACAGAAACGACTACTTTACGTGTCTCACATGACACTCATTTAGGGGTAGCTTCTTATAAAGTTACCTCTAACACGTTGGAAGATCATAGACAAAATGTTGATGTCAAGAAGATGCAAGATTCGAATCATATTTTAATCGAAGATGAGAATACGAAATTAAATGGTATCGATCGAGATGATATCGATGTCACTTCTGCCAAAAAAGGTACGTTGAATTTTTATTTTTTATTTTTATTAATAATTTTTCATCATATTAGCGATTTTATTTTTTGAAAAGTAGTATAATGTAGTATAATTTATGTAATGTGTTTTTTAGATTCATCCGAGCTTCCTAAAGAGGAATCGAAGGAAATTCCGATTTATTCAACAACGAGTAAGGAAGTAACAATTGACGAAGAAAAATCGCAAATTATTAGTAAAGAAACGAAAAATGTTTGTTCGATTACTAAAACATATGCGAGACAACACGAAGATAGTGGCATCGAGATGTCACCAACGAAACGAGATAAAGATGATCTCGATGGTGAGGAGTTTTTGGAAAATGCTAGGAAGGTGAGTCGCTCGATCGAGGATATCGTCCAAAACGTTGATCAAAATTCTTCGATCGGTTGCTGTAGTTGCAGTTGTGCACACGAAGCTGCATGCTTCGCTGTTTACGACGTTACGACTTCCGGTATCTCAAAATTTGCCGAAATAACATCTGTTACTTTGGCAAATGAGAATCGACGTCGTATGCCTTTAGCTAATCCAAGCTGATTAATCCGATTGTGTGTGATAAGTTTTACATTTATTTTTATTCTAAAGTTTAATCATTTACGAATGATATAAGATATCGAAAAATTGAACGAGACAAAATAGATATCGTTAATACATAAATATATATTTTATTATGTAACTGATAATGCCATTTACGTGGTTGTGTCAGTTCTCGACGATTTTTTCTAAACGAAGGGGCATGAATCGTATACGATCTCAAGTAATATAAATATTACAAATTTAAAAAATGACTCTAATTGAAAAAATTTATAATTGGGACGCGTTATAACAGAACAATTTAAAACGGTGTGTATTGCATGAAATAATGATTACTTTTTTTTGTAAATAAAGTATCTTATTATAAATATTTGTATTATTGAATTTGTATTTGTTTATGCACGAATTATTTGTGATTTATTATTGCATGAGTATATATATATAAAAGGTAAGTAATTAATTTTAATCATGATTATTATAGAAAAAATGCTAAATTATAAGAGTACACGTTTTTCGTTTAAATTCGGCGCCGTCGTGGGTCGTCGTATTCGTTCGGGTGATCTTCGATGATAATCGGCAACGATCGGGAGCGCTCGGTTCCCGACTATAGCTTTGAAGACGTTCGAAAAGTTCGGGTCTTTTAGTCTCGGTTCAACTCGGCCTCCGTGTTAGATCTATCGGTGACGTGACGTGTTCGTGACATGTGTCACACGAGTGTGTTAACATTATCGACATTGTGGCTTGAACGTGGATCGATTTAGGTGATTCTCGATATATTTTTTTGCGTGTTATTAAATACATTGAATTAAAATAATATTACTAACATTTGATATTAATTTATGTATAAAAAGGAAATTTTTGTTTTGATCATTTATATAGAACGTTTATTAAATACATTAAAAATTTTAAAAATATTTTAAAATAATTTCGATTGTGGTTCTCGTTCGGATCGTGTTTGTTCTTTCTGTTTTCTTTTCTTTTTTTTAATATTTTATTATTTTATTTTAGATTTTTTTTTTAATTATTTTGTTGTTGTGTTGTCATATTTTTATTACTTAATTAGTAGAAATTATACAATATTTTTAAATATACCGTTGATGTCATAATCGAGTTTATTTTTATTTTGTCACAGGTTGTTATATATATATATATATATAAGTTTTTCTTTACATAATAAATTATAAATGAGACATAAGTGAAAATTTGGATCCAATCCCGTTAATCGTTTCTTACACACGTGAGCTATTTATTTGTACCGTTTTATAGAAAGTAAATTACAAACAAGTAAAAAGATAATTATCATTAAATTTCCATACGGGCCTAACTCAACATTTGTGTCACGTTTAAAAACAAGTCACGTGTCATCTCGCATCATTTTTAATCCAAGGACTTTAAAACACTGACTTCATTTTTCTTTGGCAAAAAAACAAATAATTATTATTATTTTCAACTAAATGCATTTATAACAAATTATTCAACAAATTACGCAAAACGAAACCTTGAAGCCAAAACAAATTTATTTTAATTCAATGATTAATTCAATTTTTATTTAATTCGTGATTTGTTAGTTTCTTCAATAGTATTCCCCCACCCCATGTATTCAATAAATTTTGATATACATGACAGTTCAGTAATATAAATATAAATGATAAGAGACCAAAGGAATAAAAAATCGAGGGGGAGAAAATATGATCGTTAAAACCAATACACTATTATATTTTGCGATCAGTTGAATAACTTCTTATATACATATACATATATATATATATATATATATATATATATACATAATGAGACAGCGGTCTTAATTAATCAGTGACGCCCCATGAATATTAATTATTAGATTACGTGCAATTACTTGTATGCATCCAACGTAACGTTCCGGTCGTTAAACAGAAGAGCGTTCGTTAAAGCATATCTTACGATAAGTCCGCATACGATCCTCACACAGATCCTCACACAGATCCTCTTTCTATTTTGAAAATACAATTAACTTATTCTTTTTCAACATCTCATTATCATTATCACTATTATTTTTATTTTCTTTTCAAGTCAAAATATCGATGCAACTAACTATATCGCGAATAGGATAAAGAATAATTTTTTTTTTTTAAGTTTCTTTCAAAGATAGTCGTACGATCAGAGAAAGAGAGCTTTCGATGTAGTGTACTTCTCTCGTTCGGAGAACGCCACCAGTCAGTCCGGTTTTATCCTCCCATTCGTTCGTCTGTGTCGGTGACGTCACTCTAGAAAGATACCCATAATGTATAAACATAACGAAGTTAGTTTGTTAGTATATTAGTTAATCGAATGTTGTATGTATATATGGCAAGCTTTAATCGATTTTATTCATGAAATCTTTCATCCATGATTCATACAATTACATCACGAGAGAGAAAAATTAACCCTTAGAATGCTATAGATGCATATTATAATATTTTATTATAATTATTATATATTATTATAATATTGTTAATATTAATGTAAAATAATGTAATGCTCATATTAATGAAATTAAATTACATTCAAAAAGACAAATTTTATTAAATATAATTTATTATTACAATGTAATTAATAATAAATTATTTCGTTTCTACAAAACATTTTAAAAGTATTCTGCACTCAAAGGGTTAACTCGAGTACTTTAAACACGGTTTTTATTATTAAACAGAAAAAGAACCTCTCCCTCCCCATTCTCTTCTCCCCAAAAGAATCAAGAATCTCAGAAGAATCAAAAAGCAAATTTTAAACGAAAAAAATACGAATTCGAATAAGATTTTTTAGATTGAGTATATAAGATTAGGCTTATATCTATTTTAAACGCTATGATTAAGGGATACACATAGCACATTCTATATTCTACACGAATAAGAACATTCTTTCGTAGGCGATGAGAAGAACACACGTTCTTACATGCACGTATGCATACATAGAACGTGCTCGTGTATCAAACCCCTGCCCCTTTCACCCTTTCCTCCGTATCACGAAATTCGCGCGAACGAGACTTGGCTTGTTGCCAAAATTAATGTTAATCGCTGGAACCAAGTCTAAGAGAACATCATTTTGAATTTCGTCAAAGAAAATATATATATATAACGAATTGAAACTTTTAAAGCTTTTAGTATTTTCGATTCTGACATTTTAATTGTGCGGGCGTTAAAGTCTCCGAGATTTCAAGAGGTATATAGTTGAATATACTCTTCTTTTTATATTTTTTTATATTATTATTTGTTTTTTTTTGGAATTACATTATTTTTTTTAATAATTTTTAGTAATAATTCTTAGTAATTTTATAGTAAAAGTAGTAATATCGTTGAATATACTCTTCTTTTTATATTATTTTATCTTTTCTTCGGAATTAAATTATTTTTATTACAAAAAAAGAATAATATTTAGTAAATTTCTATTAAAAAATAAGAATAATTTTTAGTAAATTTATATTAAAAAATAAGAATAATTTTTAGTAATTTTATAGTAAAAATAATATACAAAATGTAATATACAATTCGCGAATAATTTTTAGTAATAATTTTTAGTAATTTTAGTTAAAATAGAGTATACAGAATATAATATATAATTCGCGTATATATAGGTAGAATATTATAGTAAAGTATTAAAGCATAGTAAAGATCACGTGTAAAACTAAGAAACCGTGAAAGAGATATACTTAAATATGCATACAACATTCACACACACATACAGTGTGAAAAAGAGTTATATATATTTTATAGTTGTGGTTTTATTGGTATATAGCTTGATAGTTATCTTTCGTCCTTAACCTTAACCTTAACTTTAACCTTAACTAATAAAATAAAATAATTATTCAAAGTTTTGTTCAAATTAACCACGAACGATTAAAAGGATTTAACCTAAATCGATACCACAATTATTTTTTTTTATATATGTATATATATTTATGTATATATTTTTTTTTGTTATTGTTCTCATCGTGTCGATTAAAAAAAAACAATGAAAAAAAAAAAATAAACAAAAAAGGCGATAATAGAAAAAATGGTGGACGGAAATGATACGAGGGAGACTATGGACAAGAGTCCGGAAGGATCTGTTGAAGATTCGCGAACGATTGCTGAGGATAAAGAACATTCGCAGGAACAGAATTCTACTACTACTACTACCGGGAGTACACCTACTACTACCATAAGTACTATAGCTGTGCAAAGTGGAGAAACGCGTTTGGTTATCGCGTTATTACAGGTAAGAGAATTCATTCTTAGAATTGTCAATTGGTTTGTTATCAATTTTACTAAAAATTAACAAAATAATAATCAATAATAGATATTATAATCAATCTCAAAAGTCGTTTTTAAGATGTCTCAAAAGTTTCTTACTTCTTTTTTTATTAACAATGTGAGATGCACCATTTTTTTTTAAATTTTATTCCGAATGAAACAATTTGAGTAAATGTTTGAATTAAAAAGTTGTTAATGGTTCACGTGCTAAATTTAATTATTGACATTTTACATTTCTGTATATTTAAAAAAAAGAAATAACACATTTAAATCGTAATAAAAACATTGATTAGATCAAAGTAACAGTTCATTGAAATAAATAAAAATTGAATAAAATTGATATCAATCAATCTATTATATTTCCAAGAACAAAGCTAACGAATAATCGTATTGTAAATAAAAAAAAACAAAGTCGTAAAGAGAAGAGGAGAAGATGATCATGAGTCGAAAATATATTCTATAAGCGTGTGTTGAGGAAGATGAAAGGCGTTTGACGTATAGACGACGACATGTACTAAAGGGGGTTGGGGTTGGGGGGTGAATAGGGGTTTAGTTAACTCGTATCATCATCGTGTATAGATGCATACCATTATGTACACCTATGTATATACATAAGTATGAATATACTCGAAGTTATATACTCGAAGTCCATCATAGTGGTTAGATATTTCGGGAGAGTTTTAGTTGCTCGACGAAGAAGATGAAGAAGAAGAAGAAGAAGTCTATAGCTATTTCCGAGTCCTCTCGAAACCCGTAAGCGTTTTAGGTATCCATCGAGCAAAACGAATTCGCCGAAACGTTCACGATGGAGGATAAATTTAACTCGCATACGCGAGGAGCACGGGTTTTACCTCCTCTCCTCACGAAAGTTTCTCATTCTACTGTGCCACATACAATAAGAATAATAAAAAGAATAAAAGAGAAGAGAGAAGTAGAAGAAAAAGAGGATGCAGTGGTGCATGGGTCTATTGTTTTTTTTTTCATTTATTTATTTATTTTTACATATTTTTTTCTTTCGAAGGATTAGTTTGTGGTTGGCCGAACGGTGAGAACGATTAATGAGCCAACATTGGGTTAGCCATAAAAAACAAAAAAAAATAAATGATCTGACACTTACCGCAGACTCATTCGTCTAAGAATTTAATATTACCGAGAATCTAATATATATAATATAATCAATGTAATAATATATACACGTAATAAGATATGTGTTTAGTGTATTTAAAAAAATTTTTTATAATCTAATAATTTAGCGAACAAATAAGATATACAATTATTTTAATATTAAATAATTAAAAAAAAATATATATATACATATAACAATAACAATATTAACTAACATTATTTAATAATAATTTATTAAATTAACAAATAGCACATATACCCAATACATCTCTCTTTCTCTGTCTTCTTTTATCCTTTTAAAAAATCTCAACCTTGGTATAAATTTCCCGTAAAACGATACACTTTTGTATCACGTATTCTCGATGATTCTTTCTGATCATATCCACCCTCACACATATTTCTTTTTTTTATATTATACATACAGGTAAATAAGTGAGGTACTTAAAGACTATAAATATGTGTGTATGTGTGTGCATGAAATCACGTTCCGTGAAAGACGACAAGGTTGTGTGTGTGTGTGTGTGTAGAAGAGAACGACAGAACGGTTCACGTGTAACAGGTCGAAAGATGAGGATCCCTCTCTTTCCCCTTCCCCATATTTCCCTCCCACCCTTCAACCCTTCTTCTTCTTCCTCTTTTTCTTTCTTTCTTTCTTATTTTGTCAGGGAGATCTCCTGCACGTTCTCATGTAATCTAACAAACCGGTATTATACGAGCTGTGCCGGGCGTGATCCTTCCACACAACGCCAATGTATCCCTCCCCCTACTCCTTCCTCACCCTTTCCTCCAACCTCACTCCCCCTTTACCACCTTATCGTATCTACGACCTTACGACACTGACTCCCGCCTATCCAAGAACAAAAAGAAAAACAAGATGAAGGAATGAAATAGTATAGGAAATAAAATAAAATTGTGTATATAAAAAAAATACAACAAAAAAAAAAACAAGAAAATGAAATGCAGGATTTGTTCAAAGGACAAGGGGATACTTTGAGAAGGTGATACACCTACCTGATATTTTTAGGAAGTGTCATTTTTTTTTTATTTTTTTTAATATCATTTGATTTTTGTTATTAATACTATTAATTTTTTTTGTCTTTTTTTTTTTTTTACTTTGACAAGAAAAAAGATATATTGAAATCATTAAAGACGAGATAAGATTTTGGTATTTTTGTTATCTTATGTTGTGTACCAGTAATTGATTCGATTGGTAATGAAGATAAGATAACGAAATGTTTTATTTTTTTTATTTTTATATAGAATAAAAGAGGACAAGTATTGTCTTATTGCGATTGTGATATTTAATTTGTAATGATGTATTAAATGGTTAAGGTTGTTATGTAGTAAAATGTTATAACGTTAAATAATATTATTTAATTAAACAATTTTTAAATAAGTAAATATTAGTAAATAAAAAGAAAACAAATAATTTTTATTTATATTTTAATTATTTTTTATAGATTTTTTATTTTATGTAATTATTGTTTTTTTTAATTTATGTTTTATATAATATTTTGTATTTATTTTTTTGTATTTATATTTTAATTATTAATTATTTATTATTTATTATAATTATTTATTCTTTTTAATTTATATGTTATATATTTTTTATTTATTTTTTATTTTAATTATTTCCTTCTTTTTAATTCATATTTTAATCATTTTAAATCATATATATTATATTATTTATACTTAAAATATATGAGTTCACAAAAAAAGAAAATAAATTATAATTTGATCCGTCAATGTATGTATACACATATTCATTCTTAACTTTTCTATTTTTATTTTTTTATTTTTTTAATAATAAACGAGATTCAACGACCGTAGTCAATGGCGAACGAACAGAAGTTTTGGAGACTTCAATGCTTGGTTTGTACATTTCTTTCTTTTTACGTAAAAAAAAAAATCTTGATAGTTCGTTATACTCCTCTCTCACGATCACAACGCACGTTGGCCTAATTTCTACGTCCCAAATATGGTCATGACTTCGTATACATGTTCCCCCTCCCCCCTTCCCTTACATTCCCTCCTCATCTCCCCTTTACACCGTTTTTCCATCGTTCGCAGGAGGTTGTCGTTCTTTAAGAATCTCGCGTACATTCCTACATTTGTAACACGCCCGTGTCTCTTTCTTTCTCTCAACATTATTCATGTATACGTCACGTACGTGTATTCATGTATGCATGTATGTGTGTATGTTAGTACACGTAAACGTGACTTTAGGCAGGCGCATATAATTTAAACTCTCAACTGAAACAGTCACTTTCACTCAACTCGTATCGAATCCTTTTTCATTGTCATTGTTAAATGTTAAATCAATGTGTACCTGAATTATTTTACATTTTGGGTTACCTTCAAAATTATTATAGCATTTTAGAATTTAAGATTTGAAATTTGAGATAAATTGAATAGAATTATTAAAAGAAATTCTAGTGTAATTATTTTGATAGATACTTTAAAGCAAAAGAAAGAAATAAAGAAAAAAAAAAAGAACGTTAATTGAAATGGGTCTGACGTTTTGCAGCTGCCAATATGAGCTTGACCGTTGACATAATAAACGATTAGAATTTTAGTTCTCATGACAAAAAGTTAAATGATATATAGAAACATAAAAGGGATTATGGGAACACTCATTTCATTCTCGAATTTTTTTTACATCAATTTTTATTTTGAAATATAATAATACAGGGTGTCTAAAAACAAAATACTTTATACGACAATAGAAAAAAATTATTAATATTATTATTTAATACAATTTATTTATATTTATTATTAAAAATTAATTTAATTTTCTATTTATAGTTTTTATAATTTCTTTCTGTAAAAAAAATATAAAATGTTTTTTTTTTGTAATACAATTTATTATTAAATTAAATATTAATTAAATTAAATAATAATTAAATAATATTAATGCAATAAATAAAATAATTATAAGTAAATTAAAATAATAATTTAATAATAAAATAAATAAATATAATTTTTTTATTATTAAAAAAAAAGGTTATAACTTTCTATCAACAGTTTTTATATTCTTTCTCTCTCTAAAAAAAAATAAAATGTTATTTTTTTCGTTTGTCACGTTCACAAGACAGATTGATATGTTTTTTTTTCTTTCTTCTTTATGATATAATTCGTTAAAAGAAAAAAAAAAAGAAAAAAATAAAAGGGTTGGTTTCTACTAGTTGACGAATGACAGGACGAATGAAGGAGAAGAGGATGAGAATTGGTGGATACCAAGAAAACGAAAACTTTTGGCTTATCGCCAAAGATGAAAATGGAAAGCATATCTTGGAGCTTTTCTATGTTAGAACCTGCCGGATGAGGTTGATGAACTCTCTCACTCTCTGCAAGCCGATCTCCCTCCGGTTTCGTACTTTTACGTCTTTCTCTTTCTGACTTTTCGATGTATGTAGGGTTATACCATGGTACACTGTGTCCCCCTCTCTCTCTCTCTCTCTCTTTCTCTTTCTCTTTCTCTTTTAACTCTTCCCGATTTTACTGGCCTAAGTTCGCATTTAGATTCGTCGCTGGGTGACTACGCAGATTCGCCAAATTCGATTGACGGTAGTACATTTTCTTCCGTTAAGTTTAACACATTGCGATTATTATTCTTACAAATTTTTTAAAATAAATTTAACATATTTATTATTATATATTTATTTTTGTTATTATAATTATTTAATATATATATATAAGTGTTTTTTTTCTAGACACCCTATATTATTATATTTCGAGAATGAGAATTGATCTAAAAAATTCGAGAATAAAATGTCTACCTAAATTGTAATTCATATATGTTTTTTTTTTTATTTTTCAAAAAATAATTAAATTTTTATTTTGTTATTGGGTATTTTTTGATTTATGAAACTATAATTAGTATTAAAAATATTAATCTTTGACACAATGATTATATAAACGATCTGTATGTAAATGTAGTTCAAATAAATTATTTTTGGTTTTTCAAAAATAATTAATGTTTTATTTTGTTATTGGGCATTTTTAATCTTATAAAATTATAATTTATATTAGAAATATTTATAATCCAATAAGGAATAATAATAAAGAAAAAAAAATAAGAAAAAAGAAAAGTTATCTTCGTTTGACTAATAAACTGGTCGGTGACTTGAACGATAAGACAAACTTATAATTAATGAATCCAAGTTATTGCATAACAGTGAGGATCGTTGTTTCTCCTTGGTAATACGAATATAAGACAATCGTTTATTTCTTTTAAACATAAATAAATGAATAGTCTCTGTAAATTTATTATTATTATTATTTAAATGACGAAGTTTGAATATTTTCTTTTTATTAATAATACGTATTGAATTATATTTCGTTAGTTGTCTAATAAAAAAATAATTCAAATCTTATCGATATATTTAAAATAAATATGAATTAATTTAAATTTATAGGAAATTGTTAGGAAAGGTGGGGAAAGACAGGGGTAGTACGAATAATTTTTGCAATTCACTATACATATACGTATTTATAAATTATGATAGTAAATATATCTTTGACAAATCGAATTTATTTTTGATAAATCAATTTTTTTTTTTCATATCAATTTGATAAATCAAAATTTTAATTTATATTTAAATAAATGCAAAACAAGAATTTTATAATAATTAGATTGGTAAATAATATTGTTTAAATAAATTGATATTAAATTATTATGTTTGATTGAATCGTATGAAAGAAAAATATTCAATCACATATTTAGACGATAATTAAATTTCAAGGAAATGTTAGTGAGAGAAAAAGAAAACACAAAAAAATGTTTTGCATATGTGAACGAATATAAAATATATGAGTATTTAGAATAAGTTACTACGCGTCACGAATATTACTAGCTACAAATAAAACTTAAGAATATAAGAAGGAATGACGTGATGTCATCACCAAAGGAGTACCAATGTCGTCGTGTTTGTCGTTTGTGTAAAAAAATTTCTCATAGAGATACAAAATGAGTTATTTATACAAGTATATACAACATTATGAATCAGAAATTTTTATTAGTTATATTGTAGTATATTTATTATATTTAATTATATAATTATAAAATTATTATAATAAGTATATTATAATATAATATATTATAATAATAGTGTAATAAATATATTGCTATATATAAATAATTTATTTACTTTTTTTTTTTTTAATCAAATAATCGTATAATAAAATTACCCAAAAACAATGATGGAAAATAAATATTATATACATATATGTTTATAATATTATAAATATTATATAATTATATTTAAAAATATAATATAATATAAATTAATATTTAGAAATATAATATAATATAAATTAATATTTAATTTATAATTATTCCTAATATAAATTAGAATTTCATAAACTACAAAATATTTCTAATATAAATATAATTATATGTTCATAATATTCATTATATATACAGGGTGATCTGTAACTAGTGGTACAAGCGAAAAGGGGATGATTCTACATGAACATAAAAATTGAAAGTATTGAATAAACATATTTCGTTTGAGGCTTTGTTTTCGAGAAAATCGACTTTGAATTTTCGCAAAGTACGCGTGCACTTGATCATGTCTCCTTATAACGGACCTACGAAAAGTTCGTAGGGTATTTTTGAAAAGTTCGTAGGTCCGTTATAACGAGACTTGATCAATTGCACGCGTACTTTGCGAAAATTCAAAGTCGATTTTCTCGAAAACAAAGCCTCAAACGAAAAATTTTTATTCTATATTTTCGATTTATTTTTTGTTATGTAGAATCACCCCCTTTTCGCTTGTACTAACAGTTATTGATCATCCTGTATATGTGTGTTACTTTGAAAGATCTAAATTTTAGAATTTCATGATTCACAGTATGAAATTTCGAAATATACAAACAAAAAAAAAACACTTTGGTGAAAGATCAAATATTACGATTTATTTTTATATATCAATATTCAATTTTATTTTTCTCTTTTTTTCTGAAACATATCACTGTTATTTCTTGTTACCCAATGGGTGTAAAAATACGTGTAAAAAAAAAGAAAAATATATACATCCAACGAAGTACTGTGTCAAAAGGTATATTATTCGTCAACATACATATTTTCATAATCGTTAAGAGAATTAACATAAATGGTAGTTTGTACGTCGTACTCAACTCACGTATTACCTACCCTTTAATTTAAATAGTGCTACTTTCGTTCTTGCTATACGAACTTACTGTAAATCGGTGATTATAATACACCACTACCAGGTTATTATACACACACATAAATCGTAAATCGTAAATTTTCTTGCATTAAATGGAAGCCTTATATCTGAAAAAATTGGTGGAAGTGAATAAAATAAGGTAGAAGGTGATAGAAGGGGTAAGAGGGGTAAAAGAGGAGTAGGAGAGTAGGGGTAGAAGTGTTTGAGTATTTCAACATAAATCGTAAATCTTCTTGCATTAAATGGAAGCCTTCTATCTAAAAAAAATTGGTAGGGGTTGTAGATGATGGTAGAAGGGGTATAAGGGGTGAGGGAAGTAGGGGAGGGGATGTTTGAGTATTTTGAACATCAATCACGGAAGAGTAAAAAGTTAGAGATTTATATAAGAGTTTTTTTTTCTTAGCTTGTTATTGAAACACTGTGAAAGGGTGGAGGAGGGAAAAAAGGGTGAGGAAAAAAAATAGAGAGAAAAAAAAAGTAGGACGAGTGGTATTTCGGTTAGTTGAATAATCAAACAACAGCTTGTCTGTTATAGGTGCCATAGAAATAGATCTTAGGTATGAAAAGTGTTAGTTTATGCGATCGAATGATGATGTTATCGTGTTAGATCATTTTATAATGTGAGAATGTTATTTTCAACATTGTTATTTCAATGAAAATCATTTTAAAATGAAAACAAAGATTTTCTTTTAATGGAACGTTTTTGTTTGTAATAATAATAATAATAATTTGTGTTAATATTATTATAATAAAATAATATAGATTAATATTAAAAAATAATAATAATAATAAATAAAATATATACATATATATTCTTTTAATAATATATAATATATTTTAAAAAAATACAGAAGTAAGAAACTTTTGTCAACAATATTTAATATTATATAGTACAATATATGTATGAAATGCAATTATTTGATTTAATTTACTGTAATACTAAGTATAAAAACTAATTTATTCCTACTCTACTATCTTTCGAGGTTACTCTTTGATGATTAAAATACTTTACTAAAGGTAATGTACATTTTAAATGCGTTTTCAATGATTGGTAAGTATTAATATTTCATATATTTCTTTTTTTAGAAATCATGTCATGTAATACGTAAAATACGACTCATGAAAAATGATACCTTAAAAAAATATCATGTGTGTAGATCACACGTGTTAGAAGTGAAATCTTCCAAAAACTTAGTTTCGAGAGAATAAAACGAATGCACAGTTTCAAGAGTAAGACAATTGTAGGGCTTATTTATTATAATATTATTACCATATATAACAAAGGTCACCGGTATGATCTCGGAGTGGAATAGCTGATAAAAACTACACTTTTCCAAATTCAAGCAATAAAAATTGATGAATGTCATAGATAGACACAAAAAACGTAGAATGCTTATCGAGGGAAATAATTCACACACACACACAAAATACAAACACGTGTGGTGTCGTGTCCCGTGTCCCGTGTCTCGTGTCTCGTGTCTCGTCTCCTGTGTCCCTAGTTTCATGTCTCGTCTCCTGTGCTCCGCGTCTCGTGCGTCGTCGTGAACGTGCGTCGTGAACGTGCGTCGTGAACGAGCCTCGAAACAGAACCTCGAGAAAAAGCCTCGAGAAAGAGCTTTGAGATAGAGCCTCGTGAACGAGATTCGCATTATTCTCATAAGCAAAACTAATTCATGAAAACTGTAAAGAAACCTTAAGCATCAGGATAATTTACAATCCTTTTTTACTGAATGATAATACTGGTAATATAATATCAAATCTTCTCAGTGTAAGGCTGAGTCAACGCAACTGCGAAGTAAAGTTGTTGTTATTTTTTAAGTGAAAACTTTTATAGAATAGGTGTGATTTGACGTTACAAGCATCGTAAACGAGCCTCCTAAAAGAGCCTCGTTTTCGAGGCTCCTTTACGGGGCTCGTTTACGAGGCTCTTTTACGAGGCTCGCTTACGGGGCTCGCTTACGGGGCTCGTTTACGAGGCTCTTTTATGAGGCTCGCTTACGGGGTTCGTTTACGGGGTTCGTTTACGAGGCTCCTTTACAGGGCTCGTTTAAGGGGCTCGTTTACGGGGCTTATTTACGGGGTTCATTTACGAGGCTTGTTTACGAGGCGAATGATGAATGCTTACAGTTTTTTTATAGTTTCCATGAAATAGTTTTGCTTATAAGAAAAATGCGAACACTAGCGGCTAGTCGAAGGACTATCTTCTGTTTTTAAGGTAGTTCTTTAATTGACCACTATACTGGCTTAGTATCGATATTATATCAGTCAACGCTTCGTAGTATGCAGTCGCACACAAACACACACATGTACAAAGGTTAGTAGCCAGAATTGATGTCTACGAATCATAGCATAAAGAGGAGACCGAGAATAGGAAATACTGTATAGCTATATTCTGTCTCATTTTCTCGCAGGCTCAATTCTATATGTTTGTCTCTTTTTCTCTTCTTACTAAATATCGTGGCCGTTACATAGCCGCCCGCCGCTCCGTTACATCGCCGCCACGTTTCATTTTTTTTAAATCACTCTCTATTCTAAAGAAGTTTTCACTTCAAAAAGAAATCACCCCCTATTCTAAAGAAGTTTAAATTTTAAAAAGAATAAAAGAATAAATCTTATGTATCGGACAGTTATATATTAATTTTTTTCTTTGATTTATTCAGAGTGGAGAATGGTTACGATTGAAAGTATTGGAGGTGCAACCGGAATTAACGAAACTTGGTTCTTCGGTTAAAGAAGCCACAGAATTATCGAACTCACACAATGAAGTTCTTCTGCGATTGCAGGTAAGAAGAAAAAAAAACAAGAAAGAAAGAAAAATTAATAAGAAAAAAAAGAGTATATATAAAACTTGACCAAAAGAAAAAGAAAAAAAATTGAGGACATAAAACTTGACCAAAAAAAAAAGAAATAAATGGGAACTAAAAATGAACAAAATTACAAAAATAATAAATAATAATAGTAGTAATAATAATAATAGTAATAATAATAATAATAATAATAATAATAATAATAATAATAATAATAATAATAATATATGAATATAAAAAATATTGATTACATATAAGATGCTTGCTTGTTTTATATCTTTTTAATTTTTTTCTATAATAATATTTGTCAATTTAGAATAAACATAAAATAAGAAAATTAATAAAAGATTGGATGTAGATAGTTTATCATTAATTTATATTTCAACAATTTAGAGTAAACAAAGTCCGGTTGAAGAATTATTACGTCAAGCTGATCAATTGATATCAACTCAAAGACCAAGGGCTGAAATTTATGCAGCAATGGCAGAAACTTTGGGTCAAGCATGGCGTGACGTTAATGATTTATTGGAAAGAAGAAAACAAATTCTTGATTGTAACGTATTGTTTCAATGGTACGTATCAAAATATCAATTTTTATCATAATAACCAAAATATAAAAAAAAACCTATCGGAAAAAAAGAGAATGTGAGTTTAAGGAATAATAAAAAAGTATAAATTAATTATTATTATTATTTTTATTAAAATAAAGTCGTGCAGAAGAATGTGGTGAAAGTATGAAAGCACTCGAGATGGCATGCAACGATCATTTGTTACCAATCGAAATAGATGCTGTTAAAAATTTTCTATCCAAGATACACGATCTTCGTAAAACCATGTTGGAAGCTTTGATGGGTGCATTGCAAGAAGGAAAAACGTTGTTGGATAAATTAAAAGAAATTGCAAACGAAGGTACTTTGGATTCAAGACCGGATAAAATCAAAATTGATGCTGATCATGGTAAATAAATTATTTAATAGTAATATTGTTATTATATTTATAAATGCGATAAATTAATGCAAAATTAATTAATTCATTTTATTCTTATAACTTTAGCGGTTTTGAAGGTAGAAAGATGGTTGGAAGATCTCCATGATAAAAGACGTTTAATCGAAGCTTCATTTCGTAGTAGAAAAACACAATTGGAACAATGTTTAGCTCTTGCATTATTGGCTACCGATTTACGTGATTTGGAAGAGATTTTGAACGATAGGATTTCTGCCTTGTCAAGTAGTTGTGATCAATTAGGTGATACTTCATCAAGTGCTGAATTACTTCTTTTCGAATTGAAGAAATTGCAAACTGAAGCTAAGGTACTCCCATCTTTTTTTTCTCATTCAATCAAAAGGTTAAACATCCTATTAATTTACCTTTTGATTTTGTTAACTATCAGGAGTTTCAAGATCGATCAATCAAGATTACGAAATCAACCGAACGATTGGTGTCATCGGGACACTTTGCCGGTGAACAAGCAACAGAACAAGCATACGCTATACTAGGTGCTGCAGCTGATTATGTCAACGATTTGGATCAGTATGAGACATTGTTGAACAGAGCCGTGGCATTTTTCGAGGCCGCACGTTCGGTCAGTATCTAAATTGTTCTATCAAATGACGTCACCCATTGTTGTTGATTTAGTTTACCAAATCTATGATACCCTCTACCCTCCACCCTTCCCTCTCCTGTCCTTTAACCTTTTTAACTGAGGATGACGAATTCAATCATTATAGTATTCATAGTACTTTAAAGTGTCCAGTATTTTAAGTTGGTACATTTTATTTGGGATTTTTGTATTATTTGATAGTTTGTATTAAGAGAATGTTGTATTTAGGTGTTATAATAATTGGTGGACCACCCTGTATATTTACATAATTAGGTGTTAGAATAGTTGGTGTACCACCCTATTTATTTATATATTTGGAATATTTGGAATTTTTATATTATTTAATATTTTAATATTACATTGTGTTAGGTGTTATAATAATTGGTGTACCACCCTGTAAATTTTGTATATTTGGAGTATTTGGAATTTTTATATTATTTAATATTTTAATATAATATTGTATTTAGGTGTTATAATAGTTGGTGTACCATCCTGTAAATTTATTTATTTGGAATTTTAATATAATATTTTGTACTTAGGTGCTATAATACTAGATGTACCATCAACTATTAATGCATATTTATATATTTGGTATTTAATATTGTACTTAATTACTATAATAATTGCTAAAACACCTCCTCAACTCTTAAAATTTTGTATTTCTTACTAATATTCATTTAAATCATAAACTATTATTTTTCTAAATATTTGTACATGATATATTATAACTTTGTGTTCAATATTATTAGTTCATTATTTATTACAATATATCTAATCATATTTAAATATTTATATTTATTTGAAGGCTATTACGAAATTGGATCAATTGGAGATTCAACTGGTTACGACAGAACATCCACCGTTTTCAACACGCTTAGCACGTTTCCATGGTCAGATGGTTAACACGATCGAGGATGTTACTTCTAAACCTTTGATGGAAGGATACGCATTGCTTGATATTACGGGAAGAGGTGCGCCCGGAGCTGAGGTTAAGTCACGTCATTATTTTTAAATGACTTAATTATTGTTGCGTCTTATAATGTTGGTTAATAAGTTTGTATTGTTTTGTTCTTAATTCAAACAGGGTGTGAGACGTACAGTTGAAGAATTGGAGAATCGTAAGATACGTTTATTGCAACGATGTACAGCAAATGAGGAAGAAAATCTTGAAATATCAAGAATGATTAATATATTTTTGGAAAAATATGAAGAATTGCACGTATGGTTGACCAACATTGCTGAAGCTTTTCTACAAGGTCATCAAGATATGGGCAGTGATTTACCAATGGCCAAAGATTTTTATAAACTTCACGATCAATTGTTAAATGATTTGGATAAACGTAATAACGAGGTTGAACATTTGGAATTTGAGATATTACCGATACGTGAAAGATTGGATGAATCGCAAAAACATGAATTTCATACGAAAATTATCGAATTGCAAAATTCATGGGCTAAAACAAAGAACATTGTTGCTCGAAGAGTTGATCTTGGTTATCTTTATGTACAATTTCATGAGATAGTTGAAGAATTGAGAAATAAAATAGAATTGTTTGATAATAATTTGGAAAATTGTACAGAGGAATCTAAAATTGATGATTTGATGAACAAATGGAAAACAATTCAATCGATTTATTTGAAATTGTCGAACAGTGGCAAAGTTTTCTTAGACGAAGCAGCCAAGGTATTTCAATGTTTGATTTTAATAAAAATATTATTTTATTATTATATTTAAATTTATTTATATAAAATTATTTAATATTAATTATTATTTTTTTCTTTCTTTCGATATTGTTATAATTTGTTATTTAATATATTATTATATTATTTATATTTTATATAATTTTATATATTTATTATAATTTTTATATTATAAAAATATTATATTTTATATTACATTTACTAAAATTTTTGAAATATTTATTTTGTAGATAAATGATCCATATTTGGATGTAACCAGAGCATGTTTATGCGTGCAAACTTTGTTAGAAATATTTGCAAACAGACAATTAACAATCACAGAATCTTGGGAAAAATGGCAAACGACTATTAAAATATTGAAAGAACGACGAATCGAACATGAACGAAAAATCGAAGAAAGTACCAAGGTTGGTTTTAAAACAAAAACAAAAGAAATTTTGACTGAAAAAATGTTACTTCAAAAATTGTTCAAACATTTTAGATGAATTTTATTTAACTTTTTTTTTGTAATTAAAAATTTCAGACGTTAGAATGGGTTTCGAAATTTGGTGAACAATTGTATCCAGTTATAACATGTCAATCAATACGTATTGATTCGATACTTCGTGATTTGGAAGGATCCAAAAGACGTATTTTACCTGAATTAAACAAAGCAGTTGACGAATTAGATTCAAGAATTAAAAGTATCGATAATTTGGTAGAAAAAGGTAACCTTTTTATCATACTTCATTAATTTTCTAATCTTTGATAAAATTCATTAAATATTTTGTTCATTTTAATTTCAATGTTTATTAATTTACCAGGTGAGATGCACGTTGATCAACAAATTAAAGAAAAATTATCACAGATGTACGAAAAATTGCATACAACTGCTAAAAATTACAAAGATTTGTTGACATCATTAATTTCAATATTTGAAAATCTTCACGAGGTTGAACACAAAATAGAAGAATCTAAAACAAAAGTTGATCATGTCACATCATTTTCGAAATCTTACGACGTTGATTCAGTTTTGAACGACTTCGAAACGAACAAACGAACGATTACGGAATCTTTGAAACATATTCAAACAGAAATTGAAATAATCATTGGTAAAATTAAATTATTGGAACCACCGGAAGCTGCTTTACAGGATATTGACAAATTAAGATTAGCATTGGACAATGTTGTTTCACCTTTTCAAACATTTACCGTTCAAACTTTAACTCGTATTGAAGAACATCGTAGAATTTGTATCTTCAGTGAAGATCTTTCACGAATTGATTCGGATTTGCGAGATTTAAATGAACAATTGCAAACGGTTGATGCAAGATTTAACGAAAATTTGCAAGCTGCCAAAACTGCTGCTAATGCTTTCAATCAATTTGAAGCAACCATGACGGTGAGTTTTCATTTCAATGAATAATCCGATTACTTTTTAATTCTTTAATTAAATTTCAAATTTAATAATTTAATTTAATTCATTGATTATTTTTTGCTGCTTTTATTATTATTAAATTTGTGGAATATTAAATTACGGTAAGAGATCAAATATTTATCGAATTATAATATTTATTAATTAAATATAAAACAAAAATCAAAACAAAAACAATACACATAATGCAGTTTGTAACATAAACCTGAACTTTTGATTCATTCTATTATTAATAATAATATTTTTTGACAAATTAATAATATTTTTATAAATATTTATTATTGTAATATACAATTTTGTAGATGTTGGAACAAAGAATTGATGTATTTGTTAGAACAACTGAAAAAACCATTGTGATTTCAACCCCGCACGTTAGAAACGATTTGACATCGTTGAAAGAAAGATGGAGGGATTTGAAATCACGTATGGAAAATATTAAAAAACGTATGGTTTTGTGTATACAATATTTCGAATTATTGGAAGAAGCCAAAGAATGGTACAGAGAAGGTGGTAAACTTTTGATAGTAATCGCTAGAAAAGCAACAAGTGTTAAAGTTCCAAAAGATGCTATGGATTTACTTCAAGAAATTGAAAATTATTTAAAACCTGGTGAACAAAATCAAGATAATAGAATCGAAAGATTGAAAGAATTGTCAACACTTACATTTGGCATTGACAGATTACCACAGTTCAATGAAATTATCGTTGAAAATCGTCAAATGTTGGATTCATTCGCTGTAATTTCATCAGAATTGCGTACATTGATTCAAAATTTACAAAATGCCGAAGATTTGAGAGAAAAATTGAGAATAGAAAAGTTAGAAGCTGACGAAAAGTTGCATGCTGTTAAAAAAGAAATGGCAGCTGCTGAAGCAGCCAGGTTGGAAGCTGAAAATGCGAGAAAAATTGCGGAAAAACTTGCAGTTGAAACTTTGGAACGTGCAGAAATAGAAGCTAATAGATTGAAAGAAGAACAACTCGCTAAAATTGAAGCACAAAAAGTTTCTACACCAACACCAACACCACCACCACCGATGTCATTTTCTGTATCGGCTCAAACGGATAAATTTGATGGTGCAGATGAAAAATATATTCATGAAACTCATACTTCGGCTGTTACCAAAAAAGAAATTCATATTTTGGAAAAGGTAATAAAAATATATACGACTATAAATAAATAATATATAAAGTATATAAAAATCATTTCAATTTTATATTTCAGATGAAAATAGAAAAGATTGTACCAATTGTTCAAAAAGAACCAAGCCCACCAAAACAAATGATAGTTGAAGAATCCCATAAAACAATGGTGTACGAAACTGAGGAAAAAGTATCCCCAGAATTTACCATTCCATTGAACGATGCAACTGTTCAAGAAGGTGAAAGATTTACATTTGAATGCCGTTTAATTGGTTATCCAATACCAGAAGTTGTTTGGTATAAAGATGGAATATCAATTTTAAATAATCCTGATTATCTTACAACATTTCATCAAGGAATTTGTACACTTACGATTGAAGAAACATTTGCAGAAGATTCAGCAAAATTCACTTGCAAAGCATTCAATAATTTTGGTTCTGCTGAAACATCTGCAACATTAACAGTAAAAGGTTATTATTTTCATTTAATTTGAACAAAAACGAATGAATGTTTTAATCAAAATAATTGTTTTTGTTTTTATTTTATAGAAACTGCACCGGAGGAACAACCAAGTCCTCCAGTTTTCATCAAAGAATTAAAACAATCAACTGCAATTGAAGGTAATTCGTACAGACTAGAATGTACAGTTGAAGGTAATCCATTACCAACAGTTCAATGGTACAAAAATGAAACCAATATTGATAATTCTCCTGATTATATTATAACTTATAACAATGGGGAAGCTTGTATGAGTTTTGATGAAGTATTTTTAGACGATAAAGGAATTTATACTTGCAAAGCAACCAATAGGCTTGGACAAGTGTCTACTTCTGCAGTGCTTGATGTTAAATGTAAGTTTTTTTAAATTTATTTCGATATTTATTATTTTTATTATATGATTATACATTTTTTAATATTGTATTATTTATTAGATGATATAATTTTGTATTTTATAATCAAATGTAATATTTGGATGTTATAGCCATAGAAACGTCTACAGAAAAACCATATTTCTTGATACCATTGTCAAATGCTATGGCAAGAGCTGGACAAAGAGTTAAATTGGAATGTGAAGCTACTGGTAATCCAATGCCACAATTATTTTGGACTCATGATGGAAAACCAATTGATGAGACCACTCACACCAAAGTAATTATTTGCCATGAAAAAAAATGTTGATTTGTTTATTTTGTTTCTGTTACTTGTTCATTCTAATGACATTGATCATTTGTTTATTATTAGATACAAACGGAGAGTGGTCGTACAAGTTTGATCATTTCCGAAGCATTTCCAAAAGATGCTGGTTGTTATACGGTGACAGCTAAAAATGATATTGGTGAAGCCAGTGTATCCTGCAATGTATCCGTCAAAGGACTTTTACGTCGTGAAACAAGCGATTCTGAATTTGCTTGCAGCGACATGGAACCAACAGAACCCAAAATTCAACTACGTTTGAAGGATCACGAAGTTTTCGAAGGACATTCTGTTAGATTGGATTGTGTTATTGTTGGACAACCTGAACCTGAGGTAATTTTTTTTAAATTAATTTTTATTAATTAAATTAATTTATTTATAAATTATATTATTCATAATTATGCAAGTGTAAAATTAACATTAATTTTATTTTATATTATAAAAATTAAATTATGTTAGTATTTCGACATTATTGTAAAATTCAATTTTTAAAAACAAATTATTTTATTTTTAGGTTATTTGGTATCACAATGATAAACCTGTAAAAGAGTCCGTAGATTTTCAATTATTATTTCAAGGTGACAAATGTTCTTTGATTATTCACGAAGCTTACGTTGACGATGCAGGTGTATACAAAGTTGTTGCAATTAATTCTGGTGGTGAAACGTCTAGTCAATGTACATTAAAAGTACTACGTAAGTCAATTTAAATCATTTATCAAATTTATTTAATCAAAATTAATTTAATCCAAATATAACAAATTTTTTTTTTTATCAGCAATTGCTCGTAATTTGGAAGAAGCTGATGCGAAGGACAAAGAAATACCAGTTTCATCGTCACCAAGTTCACCACCAAAGTTCGTCAAATTGCCAACCGATTCTTTGGTTGCCGAAGGGGAGGATGCAAGTTTTGAATGTGCGGTGACAGGTGAACCAAAACCGGAAGTCAAATGGTACTTTGATAACAACGAAATCAAAACTGATAATAGAATTTTAGTGAGTTTTCATTAAATATAAAAAATATCATTCCATTTTTTAATCAATTATTTAATAATAAATGATTATTATTATTTAATACGATGAATAGATAAAAGAAAAAGAAGATGGTACGATAACGTTAAAAATTTTATCAACCATACCAGAAGACAAAGGTAATTACGTGGTAAAGGCCACGAATATTAGCGGAGAAGCAAAAGCATTCGCCAGATTGGTTGTCAGATCATTGACAGACTTCCGAAAAAAAGAAGAATTTGTTAAAATGGAAGAAAAATTGATAGCACCTAGTTTCAAAGAAAGATTTATCAACAGATTCGTACCGGAAGGTGTGTCAACCAAATTTGAATGCATCGTTGTTGGTAAACCCGTACCTAAGGTAAATCATCTAATCATTTTTTATTAATTAAACAATAAAATAAATATTATTTGATAATGAACAATTATGAAATAGCTCATATCTTTGAATAAGTTCAATAAAAAAGTGATAATTAAATTATCATTTACTATCAACGTTATAAGTAATACTAATCAGTGTAACAAGGTCAAATTTGATAGTTAAGGAATGAAAAGAATATTTCGAATCGTGTTGTATTATAGAAAGGTTGGCTAGACTGTTAGGAGGTAACCGACCAAGAGTAATTTCGTGCTACCCACCGGGGGTTATATTTAAACCTTGTACCCAATGTATATTCACGTTTGAAAATTCTGCGAGTGAGCGAGAGTTTACGGAACGTAACAGAACGGAAGAAGAAGAAGAAGAAGAAGAAGAAGAACATTTTTCGGCATAAGTTCGTTCGAATCATTTCATTCCATTTATCGGATATTATCAGGAAAAAAACATGACTCGTTTTTATTAAATATTTATTTAATATAAAATATAGAATAAAAAAAAGGGGAATAGGAAATATATTTTTGATTTCGATATTTAGATTCAGTGGTTGTTCAACGATCGACCTGTCCATGGAAAAGATTTTTTGGTTTCCGTTAGTGGAGATCGGCAGGTATTAACTATACCAGAAACCGAAAGTTCGCATGCTGGAACAATATCCTGTGTGGCGGAAAACACCGCCGGTAAGGCTACTTGCAACGCCAAATTAGAAATCGGTGAGTTTTTTTATTAATTATTTATTATTTGTTATTTTTTTTTTTTAATTGGTCCCAATTATCTTTTTTATTTTTTTTTTTATTTTATCGTTGTAACATTTAATTTTACATTTTTTATAATATATTAAATTTATTATATAATTTTAAATTTTATTATATTAAATTTATTATAATTTTAAATTGTATTACATTAAATTTATTATAATTTAAAATTTTATTATATTAAATTTATTATAATTTTAAATTTAAAATAATAGTAAATTTATAATAATTAAAAATAAAAAGAGAGAGTCTATTGCACTTATCAAAAGATCGAGTTAGAGGAATGCTAAAATAAATCGAATAATTCTAAACGGTGTTACGGTGTCACGAGTTATTAATACATTTTTATTTTCGTGACAAGTGTTTAGTGTTTGTAATATCGTGTCATTATTCGTGTAAATTTTCATTCACTAGGAATTGGCGCGAATTGCAAAAGTTAAATATTAATATTTTATAATTTTATGACAAACAATTGTGGTGACACAGTTTTTTGGGAAATTCGATAGGGTCCAACACTATTTTTGAAAAGACAAATTGTTCTTTTTACGTTTCATTGGCTAGTTTTTCTTTTATTAGAAATCTTTTTATCAGAATAATTGTATCTAATATTTTTTTTTTTTTTATCAAAATTGTCTTAATATTCAAAATTTCATTTATTTGGTTAATTTTGATCGAAACTTATCGACAAACCGATGATTCCCAATATTCGTAGGTGAGTTAAAGCATAAAGCGCAAGCGCAACTCATAAATACGATCCTACAAATTTATTTTTAACTTTAGGGTGCAGTTGAAGATGAGAGAATTTCTTCTTTTCCGTGTTCCCATATCTTTTTCAATAATCTTTTTGAGACATTTTTGAATCATCCACTATAAGTATCTATCTATTAAAGTAGGTTATTTTTTCTCGATGATCACACACAAAATTACTATTATATTTTATTTTTTTACAATTACATCTTCCGTATTTCAAACGAAAATAATTATTATTGGTAAATATGATAATACGGATTGAGAAAAAAGTAAATTAAAATAAAATAGATTTTTTTTTATAATTTAGAATACTTATAATGAAAAACGTGGTCTTTTTTTTTATTTCTATGTTAAATACTTTTACAAGTTTAATAGCAATTTCTCGTTATTTTTTATTTTTTATTATTAATTGTTTTTTTCTTTTTTTTTCTTTCTTATTTTTTTTTACAATCATACTTTTCGTATTTTAAACGAAAATAATTATTATTGATAAATATGATAATATAGTTTAAGAAAAATAAAATAAAATAAAATAAAGTAGATTTTTATTATAATTTAGGATACTTGTAATAAAACGTGGTTCTTTTTTTTTTGTATGTTAAATACTTTTGTACGTTTAATATTAATCTCACGTATTTTTTTTTTTATTTCAAATGCACTATTAGTACGTGCACGTACACTAACAGAAAATATATGTAGAAACCGTGTTATTTTTGTCAGCACGAATACCCAATACGTAGCTTAGTATAGAGTAGCTCTAACCCAGGGAATTTAAATGACCCTTCTTCTGGATCTTCAAATCCTATTAAGTATTATCTTATTTTATTGAATCATTATAAATTATTATTAATATGTAAAAAATTGATGCACATTTTTTTTCGTGTGTGGTTTGATTCATTAAAAAAAAAAAAAACTCAAAGTTCGTTAATTTATTTTTTTATTTCTTTTTTCTCCATATATTTTATTAAAGAATTTGGTTTATAAGATTCTGATATGAAAATAATGTTTAATATAAATCAAACGCCTACCAGATTTTCTACGATTAATTTAACTTATCCAGGACAGGTCAGATTTGCATATTGCGATCTAGTTAACATAGAAATGCATTCCCCGATCCTTTTAGTTAGTTCAAATCGTATGCATTTTGGTAACAAGCCAATATGTTTGGTTCCACTCGAATAGAGTATAAATTACAAATTAGAAACGTTTGACAAATAGTTAAAGGTATTACGTTTCTCATTCAATTTGTTTTCTATTCTATTTTTTTTAAATTATTTTTATATTTAATTTTAAAATTATTTTAATAATTCTTTCAATGTTTTTACAATATATATATATATGTATGCATCTATGATTCAGTAAAGGTATTACGTTTCTTATTGAATTTATTTTTATTTTTTTTCTTCTATTTCTTCAAATTATTTTTATATTTAATTGTAAAGTTTAGTAATAAAGTATTTTAATAATTCTTTAAATATTTTTACAATATATATATGTGTGTGTGTGTGTGTGTGTGTGTGCATCTATGATTAAAGTTACGCAATAACGACAAATTCTTAGATTTGAATTTAAACAGATGTGTTCCTATTGCGTATAGTTTAAATCATGCCAACTATTAATACATTGGTGATTTGAAAGAAATCAAATGCATTTATAGATTCCACTGTCAAACAACAAATAATGATCTATATATATCAATCCTATATTAATAAACAACATGACTAAGTTTTGATCTAATGATAACTCAATTAATCATTCTTTTATAATAATAATTATTAGGTATCGAACCGAAGAGGGAAGAAGAAGGTACAGAAAGGTTACTTCAGTTGGTTGAAATAAAACCTGTCGAAGACATGCACGCATCAAGTAGTAGTGATAAACATTTTACGGCTGAAAAAATGTCGGACGAGACTGGATTATCGGGTAGTCAAATTTTAACAAAAATGTCACAAACTATTACGGAATCAAAAACAACTCATACATCTACGAAAAAAGAATTTATATCATCGATGATGTCTTCGTCAATGGGAACACCTGGACAAGAACCTACGAGTGTTACTGTTAAAAGTACTGTTCATAGTACTGAACAATCAACTTCTGAAAATAATGCACCGCCTGTTGTTCAAGTAATTTTTTAAATAAAATATTAAAATGATTTTGATTAGAATAATCAGATAAAATTAAATAATAATTTTATTATATCAGTCACAGAAAATTGAAGAATTCGAAAAGATAATTCAAGATCAACCTGGTGAAATTCGTCAAGAAAAAACCGTAGTAGTGTCACAAGGAGAGGAAGGTATAAAACGTGATGGGAAAACTGCACAAGTACAAAAACCAAGTAGAAAATCAACAGCACCAAGATTTGTATCGCCATTAACAGGAATGATAGTTGATCAAGGTGCTGATATCATTCTCGAAGGAATCGTAGATGGTAAGAATAAACAATATTAATAAAATTAAATATTAATCTTGCATTAAAATTGAAAAATGTAAAATGTCAAAATCAAATCTGTTGGCAAAAAGTTTGTGTCATTGCACTTACTCGTCACATAATAAATTATTATGAAAATACAAACATTTGTTTGTGATATTCACACATTTTTTTGATCCACATAATTCTCAAATTTTAATATAATTTATTAATAAGTATATTTTATTATATTAGGTTACCCCCAACCAAATATTTCTTGGTCAAAGAACGGACAGGAATTACAAGCAAAGGATGGTGCTAAGACGAGTTATACTCACAACCACGTACGTTTAGAATTAAAAAATGTCAACGTGAAGAATGCTGGACGTTACACATGCACTGCCAACAACGAAGTTGGTTCTGCTAGCAGTACTGCTGATCTTGTAGTCAAAAGTAAATGAACCCCAATAACAATGAATAATTTATTTTACAAATTGTACATTATGATTGAAAAAAAATAACAAATGATTTTCTTGGTTCAGAAACCATCTTCCCACCTGTATTTGGTAGACGTTTGCAAGCACAAGTTGTCAAACGTGGTGACCGTGTGATTATGGAAGTTGAAATTACTGGAACCCCAGAACCTACTGTAACTTGGTACAAAGATGATATTCCAATTAAAGAACAACCACCATCATTAAGAATAAGACAACAAGGCAACTGTTATATATTGCAGATTGATAAAGGTAAATATAATTTATTTATTTATAAATGTTTGCCAAATCATATTTAATTCTTATTAATATTTATAGCTGAAAAAACACATGCTGGAAAATATATGGTACGTGCAATCAATGCTGGAGGTGAAGCACAAAGTATTGCAGATTTTGCTGTTTTTGAACCAACACCCGACACCATGACGGAAGTACACAAAACGGTTATTTACGAGAACGTTCAAGATAAAAAGATTATTCAGGTAAGTGTCATATTTTATTATATAAAAGAACATGTTCAATATTTTCTATGAAAAATTCGGTATTCATAAATCAATAGTATATAAAAAGTATGTGTGTGTATAATTGTACATAGCCTGACGTGAAAAAGGTTGATGATGTACCGTCAGCAACGACAACTTTGAAGACTGAGCAGATAACAGGGATGACAACGATCCAACCAAGTTCAATATTAAAAACAATTCCAACTCCTAGTCCAGCACCAATAACTACAACACCAATACTACCATCTTCCTTATCCACAATTCGTAAAACTGAAGTAATCGATGAAATTCCCGAAATGAAAACTTGCCGATCAGAAAAAATTTCGTCAACATTTGAATCCCATCAAACTGAAACTAAATCTGAACAAAAGTTTCATATGAAATTGGAACACAAAACTCCGCCAATAATCGAACCGAAAGCTCGTCCTGAGCTAACGACCACGGTAAAAAAGGTTGTTCAAGAAGATTTTACTTCAAAATTGATCGAACCACCTTCTGTTGCGACCGTGGAAGAACAAACGAAAATCGAAAACGAAAATATAGAAACATCGACCATTGCGAAAAAAGATGCGTTAAGTTTTTTCGAATCTATTACGAAAGAAAGTGAAACTGTGCCTAAAGGACCCAAAGAAATGATCAAATTGATCGATGATAGTGATGGAAAGGGTCACGAGGTTAAAGTTGGAAAATTAACTCAAAGTTACGAACGATCAACTGGATATCAAGAAATCAAAAAACCCGAACCTAAACCAATGGATTTTCAAACTACTAAAAAATCTGTTCAAGATATTTTCACTAAATTAGAACACGGATCATCAACCCGTGGTGTTGATAATAAATTATTTGATTTTCCATATTCGGATTACAAATCACCATTGTTAGATACTAAAAAAACCATTATGGAAGATATCACAATATCAAGTTCACCGATTGAGAGTAGTGCATCAATGTTTACAAGATTAGAAACTAAATCAGAAAGTAGTGAAACTATGATGAAAGGATTTACATTGGTACCAGAACCACCACCTGAAATAGGATACATGCCTAAACCTGATGAGATTAAAAAAAAGAGTCCCGAGGTACCAATCAAAGCTAAACAACTTCAAGAATCCTTCGAGAAAACATTATCCCCAATAGATGCTCCGATTGGTGGAGTGAAAATATTTCCTACGGTTCCTCAAAAGGTTATAGAAAGTCCTAAGATTGTTAAGAAACCATCAACTATGCCACCACCGCCATTTGAGTTAGATAAAAAGGAAGTTGTTGAAGAAGTGTGCATTAAAAAGGACGTTCATGAGAAAAAGGATAGCAGTAAAATGTTGAAGGAAGAAAAAATAGAATCACCAAAGTTTGTTTCAGTACCAAGCTACATCAGACCGGTTTCACCTGCAAGACCATGGTCTTCATCGTCAGATGTTGAAACGAGATCTCACGTATCTACGGATATTTCTGAATACAGGTGTCATTCAGCTGCTTCTAGTCATCAGGAAATATTACGATCGATATCACCGAGACCTTCTGTTGATGGTTTAGCTATGGAAAAATCATGGGCTAAGAAAAATACGGAAGCTACGAGAAAATCTTGGCCACCACAACCACCAACACCGAGTGATACAACTCCAACGTTGATCAAACAATTTCCTGGTGAAGATTATAAAACATCGACGAAAGAATTTAAACAGGAAACTGAACAGACACCTGATGGTGGTGTCAAAAAGACTAGTATTGAATCATCGAGTAGTTTGGAAAAACATTCTTGGAGTAGTAAACAAGAATCGATGGAAAAAATTGTAGAAAAAGCTCCGTCCCCATCTAAAGTGGTACCACCGATCATTTACAAAGCTGAAACAATTAAAGTTGATCATGCTATCAATACGATTCAAGAACAATCAATGCGTGAAAAGTATTCATCAGAATGTGACGTACAAAAACAATCGAGTTCGGAAAAAATAGTTGAAGAATATTCCTTGAAGAGTCCTTGGTCTGTTGGAACGGATTTGAAAGCACCAGGATTGGTGAAAAGTGTTGAACCACCGAAAAAAATATACGTTCCACCTACTCAAGAATCATCAAAAAAAATGACAGAATCTTATTCGTATGATTCGGTTATTTTAGAACCTGGTCCACCACCGGAAATTGGCTATGTTCCACCACCAATGGTAAAAGAGAAAAAAATAGAAATGTCAGTGGAAACCAAACCAGCTAAGATACCACCGAGTACTATTAAAACAATACCATCGTCAGTTTTACAAAAAAAGGAAGAATCACCACCAGTCTTACCACCCAAAGATGTTAAAATGACGCCACCACCGTTACCTGCTAAACAACAATCATCTTTGGATAATTTAGAACCATTTCCGTTCAAACCATCACCGTCACCAACTCAAACGAAACCAGTCACGAAAGTTGTACCACCTGTTACGACCCCAACTAAATTTGTCAAAGGAACTTTCGGCAGTGATTACGAATCTGACATGGATATTCACGTTAAACCAAAATGGCGACCGTACGAAAGTGACAGTGAAGAACCACGTTATCGTAGAGTACAAGCACCAGTTTCCAAACAAACGGTTAGACCAAGATCAACCGAACCTGAACCATTACCACCATCCAAATTCGACACGCCACCGGTTGAATTTTCAGGTCCATCCAAATCTATGCTGACTGAAGAATCTCAACAGAAAATGTATAAGAAAACAACATTCAAACGTCACGAAAGGGAAACAACCAAACAACAGCAACAACAACCGAAATATCAACCACCAATTCAACCACAAACTCCACCAATCGTTTTAAAACCAGGTTCCCCGCCAATTTACGTTCAACCTTCAACAATCAGCAAACCTCAGCCACCTAAATCTCCACCAACAAAGAAACCAGAGTCTCCTAAATTCAAGGTTAAAACTTTCCAACAGGAGAGTGGTTACATGGCGGATACTGATGAACCATTGCAACAAAAAGCATCCAATATTACCATTCAAAAAAGTTTTGGCAAACATGATGGTTCGACTAGTTCAACCAGCAGTTCACACATGGAATCTCGTACGTCGTATTCTGAAAGCAAATCTGAATACTTTGAAAGTAAAAGTTATCATAGTCATCAACAACAACAGAAAAAAGAAATATCATCATTCGTTCCAATTACTACTATTACAACACCATCTCCTAGTTCTTTTCCAAGTCAAAAACCTACCCCACAACAGAGAACTTCATTTGTTGAGAAGACATATTCTTCATCGAGTGGAACCGAGCCTACTAAATTAAAAACTTCGAAGGTTCGACGACGTATTTCTGGATCTTTCTGTTTGTTTGTTCGTTTGTTTGTTATTGTGTGTATTTTTAGAGATATTATATATTATTTTATAGTCCTAGGCAAGAACAATTAACAATTGAATCCCAAGATATCAATTGATTAACATTATAGTTATTTTATTGATAATGTTAGGTTAGAGTGATATTTTTGATGCATGAAAGATTATGCTTTGATCTGATGATTATTGTTAGTGCACACGAATAGTGATAGATGTTTATTTGTGTTTAGATTAACTTGTCTTTTTAGTTGATCGTTTTGTGCTTTTTTTTTTCTTAAGTAGATTAGGGTTGTCCAACTCACATTATCAATGTGGTTCGATTAATACAAAATTTGTATTAGAAAACCAAAAAGGTTGGACATCTCTGACGTTAGATGAAATGAAAGTTTAAAATTTGCTACTATTGGATTGGCAACTAAGTCATTGATTTTAAAAAACCACCTATCGACAAAATCCGCAATTATTTACTTGCCAACTCAATAGTTAAACAATAATCGTTTAAGATTAATTAAATTATCTCAATTATGTTTATATTTTCTGAACAGGAGACAGTTTTTACCACGGATCATTCTACCCATCGTAAAATGGAATCAACGCGCAAAGTTCAAGGACCCTCTCCAAGCCCTTCCAAATTTGTCAAGGGCGAGTTTCGTGAGAGCGATTACGAAAGTGATTACGATGGTAGAATATCATCAGTTTGGAAACCTCGAACAACCATTGAAACCGATGATCGTTCCTTTAAACCGGTGAAACCTACTCTAACTGGTCCAGGTATTTATGAAATTTATTAAATTTAGTTATTAATAATTTATTTGTCCAACTCACTAAAGTATTAATTTTTTAAAATACTTCTCTATAAAAAAAATAATTACTATTGCAATATTTTAACGTTAAGTTTAAAAGTAGTAGTGGTCCTCCTGATTAGATTTAGCATTTTTTTTCATATCCATTAACTTATTTTTTATTAATTCATTTTAATAATAATAATTCTATGTGACGGTGATGGGATAATCTTTTAGGGGTGTATTTTCTACTTTTTTTAATTTTTTTTTTAAATGTAACTTGGTAGGTCAATACGATCAGGATAATAATACAAAATCTCGTTCGTAAACGAGGTTAACAATATGATTGGAAGTTAGATCCTAATAGGATTATTACTTTTTGCAAATTTTTTCCAGCTTACAACAAGTAGACACCTCCCGGCAAAGCTTTCTTCTTCTTCTTCTTCTCCTATCGTAGTAAAATCTCACGAGACAAGTTTCTCCTATCTTCCTGCTTCGCTTGTCTCACTATCATATCTTTACTCTTCTTGGCTACTTCTGAGTACGTACGTTAGGTTATTAACAACAACCACCCTAACCTAACCTAACCTATAACCCCCACCCCCGTACACCCAGCTTTATCTTTTTCTAAATGCATCAACAACATTTATCTTATCTTTTATTATATCCAATAATCATCATCCATCAAGTTTTCTTGTCCTGCTTTTGATTCTCTTCGTTTCGTTCATTTGTTAGACATACAATAATAATTTGTAACATAACCTCATTGCAAGATATTTTAATTCCTCGAAAAACAAAAAAATTGAAAACATAAACGTAGCAAGGGTGGTACGAATCAATATTAATTTTAATTAAAAAATGGGGAGTCGAAAAATAAGAAAAAAATGACCACACACACACGAAACCCCCTGAAGTTCAAAAAGTTACTAGAAATCCAAATCTGTCCCTAAAAAAAAAAATTCGAATTCTATCTACGAACATGGATCACCATCCGAAAACAAATATTTTCTACTTAGGAAAATCAAAGGAACCGATCGTATCAACATTGCAACCTGATAAAATAATTGAAAAAACATCAACGAAAGAACAATACGAGCAAGATAATCGAATGGAAGACAGATCAATGATCGTTACTACACCAACTAGAATTAAACAAGTATTGTTACCTGGTTCACCACCTGAAATTGCATATGCACCACCTCAAGGTCAAGAAACTTATTACGAAGCTCGTGCAGGTATGCCTTATCACAATGCGATTGGTACGGAAACTAGGAAAACCGTTCGGATGGATGAATCGACGGAAAATAGTAGAAGAATCGTCACGGTTGAACAAACTAGTCGTGTTATCAAGTTTGGTGATAAACAAAAAAGTAGCAGTGATTTAGGATCATCGATGGATGATTCTACGAAAAAACAACAACAGAAATCTTATTATCGAGTACCAACACCTAAAAAATTCGTACAAGGTCAATTTCGGGAATCAGATTATGAGAGTGACGTTGATTCCAGTAGAATCAAACCTAAATGGGCACCTGCCGACAGTGATTCGGAAGATCCAAGATACAGAAGGGTACAACCACCTTCTGGTAAAAGTGTTAGGTCAAGTAGTCTTCCGGTTAGACAAGAACACGTTGTATCACCGTTGGAATTTGATACTGGACCACCAACACCATCATCAACTATGAAAAGACAAACATCGATGACCCAATTACGTGATGATATTAGAACAAGCAAGTTAGAATCAACTAAGTTTCAACAACAACCATTTACTAGACATGACGAATCAATGTTGCAACCTGGCTCACCACCGGAATTTGGTTTCGTTTCGAGGACCGACGTCAAAAAGGCTGCCAATCGTAAGGGCATTTTTCATCAAATATTTTTTATTGTTTTTTAGTTAATTATTTATACTTTCAATGCAAAAACAAAGAAAAAAAAGGAGTCCATTTGTTCTCCAAATTATTTTCAATTTATACGGGTTATTATGTTAAAGATAAGTATGACCGTTGATTGGTTAATGATCGATGCACAAAATTGCAAATTTTTGCAAAATTGCAAATTCATAGATAATAGTTTTTTTTTCTCCATTTCACTTTAATGTAAACAAAAAAAAAATAACCGTGTTTCTCATTTTACTCTCTTATACATATAGTTTCATCATTATTATCATTATCATTATAATTTTACACATTTATTACTATTTATTATTAATTTCATTAATTATTGACAATTATTTTCTCTATTTTTCATTTCCCATCCTTTTTTAATCTTAAAATTTCTTCTATAGTACTTTATTCACCTGTCTTTCTTTTTCATTTATACGCACACACATACAAACATATTATTTCCTCTGTTTTCTGTCTTTCTTGAAAAAAAAAAAATAATAAAATATTTGCTGACAAGCTCATATCCCGTAACACGAAACAAAAACAAAAAAATCTGAAACATCCGCAGACGTGGCGTCACGTCATATGAGCGACATGACGAGTACCTTCAAATCGAAGACCGAAAAATTCGTAAGCGACATCCAATCGGATCTGAAGCAAGGTAAACCAATCTTAAAACATCCTGCTGAGAGTCGTGTTAGCGATGGTGACGAACCACGGACTTATAGAGAAGAATCTCGGGTTGCTGAACACGGTAAACACACATTAAACATTTGACTTTTAACATAAAACACATTTCAAAAATATAATAGACAATTAAATTCACATTTATTAAACAAATGCTAATCGTAATAAATTATTATCGAAATATTCTACAAAGTAAATTACCAATAAAATATAAATTATGATTATATATATAAGTTTATCATCAATGAACAACTATACTACTACAGGGATGAAGCAAATCGATCCGGATACTGGATTAATATACTTCAAGTATGATTTCGGTTATGAATTTGGCATCGTATTACCGGGCGAAGGTAAAAAAACCATAACCAGTACCAACAAAACGATTCAAGGTCAAAGACGAGCAAGTGATATCGAGGTTCCAATAGTACACGAATTTACAACCAAAAAAGAAAATGGTTATGCTAAAAAAGAAAGTAGTAACATTTCATCGTCACGTGCAACTAAATCAACGAAATTTGGACCATCAAAAACAGTTAAATGGGAACCAACATCTGAGAGTGAATTTTCTGAAGCTGAAGATACGAAGAATGCTAGAAGAAGGTATCCAGGGTTTGGTGGAGATAATACAACTATGCCAGCACCACCTAGTTTGGTAATACCATGTTCACCGTCACCGTCCAGATGGGATCACACCACGCCTAGCCCACTTTCCCTCAGTCCAAGTTTGCCGAGTCTTTCTCCCCGATACAGTAGTGCAACTGGACCACCAAGCAACGTGGATTCTGCAGGTATATTTACCTGCCTTTTCAAAACATCCTTGCATTGTTTATTCATTGTCATGCAATAAGCTCATTTTGATTGCTAGTTTCAGATACGTTATTATCTGCTTTGCAATTTGTTTTATTGGGTTAGATGACCATAAGCTTGAAGCTGCTTTCAAAACATATACAACATGCACACACATACACACATGATTTAGAAATTTTGGTTATTATTCGAATAGTTCTGGAATATTTGATAATATTGATAAAGAAATAGAAATTATTGTTTCACTTAATGCATGTGAATTATAATAGGAATTGTTTATATAAGAAGGAAACCCTTTACCCTTCCAATTAATGACTAACTTAATGCATTAGTATATTTAGGCATGGTATTTGTTTCTTTTTCAGCATTTTTTTGTTCATTGCTTTATCAGTAAGCTCTTATATATAGAAGGTGGTATTGGGGTAAATGTTATATCATGTTTTTCTTTTTTTATGGGGTTTTGTTTAAAAAGTTTAAATAATAGTATTGTTTAATTAAACAGGTTCACCATGGCCAACGAGTAATGGGGTTTCATCAGCTAAAGAAGTAATTCAACCTTATCTTGAAATATTACCAAAGAAAGCACCTCTCTTTATCACGGTAAATTTAATGTTTATTTTAAAACCATAACAATCTAATATACAGGGTGATTCACAAGTACTTGCCACGTAAATAGAATAAAGTATGATAGTTACAGAAAAGTGGATAAGAAAAAGGTTGCATGACAAAATTCAGGACTACAATATGACATTAGTGTTTTTTGATTAGGTTAAGTCATTTTGGCAAAAGCTAGTGAATCACCCTATATATATTTTAGAATTATGTTAGATGATTTTTATTTGAAATTGATATTAGCCATTGAGAGACATCGCTGTTGTGAGTGGACAAACCGCTAGATTCGAGTGTATTGTTCAAGCAGAACCACAACCAAATATTTTATGGTCAAAGGATGGCAGAATCATTGAAAATTCAACCAACTATGAAATACATTATAGAAATGGTGTATGTCGTTTAACCATTGCTCATGCTTATCCTGGTACGTTTATCATTTTATTGTATATACACTTTTTTCATTTATAATTAACAATTTACTTTTATTTGAATTTTTGTTAGACGATGCTGGGACTTATGCTTGCACTGCCACAAATGGTTTAGGCTCAACCGTAACTTCGTCAACCTTGCAGGTCCCAGGTAACAGACGATCAATATACGCACCCATTTAATGATGATGATGATGGAAAAAGGTGTTAGTATATTAAAAAAATACGAAGGTGGTACAACAACAACCAAACTTAAAAATGTAATGGTAAAGCTTATGGTAATGAGGGGTGGTGGAAAATGTTTTCTAACCTTCTATTATCGTCCATGGGGAATTTGAAATTGTTAATTGAAATTATGTGTGTTTTCATGATAGCTTGGGATAATTGTTTTCAAACTCAACTCTCATATCTTTCATCAATTTTGAAAAATCGTAAAACAAAAACAAAGAAAGAAATTTAAAAAAAATTAAAATTACAAAGTTGATCGATTTTTCTTTCTTTTGATTTCAACTGCAGTAAGATTGTTTTGTATTTTTTAAATTAAAAAATAATTCGCAATTATGGACGAGAAATTCTAGTCAAATTGTTTAAATGAGAGTGTACGAGATGAAGAAAAAGAAGAAGAAGAAGAAGAAGAAGATGATGAATTTTGAGATGAATTATTTGTTTCGAATAAGTTGATGGTTGTTTTTACTTTGATTTTTTTTTTCTCTTTTTTTTTTCTTTTCTTTTTTTTTTATTATTTTTATTTTGTTCCGTAGCCGCGCGTACATAAAAAAAAAAAAGAAGAATTTACTTTACTAAAATAATAAATGAAAAATGCATTTTTTTGTCGTTGCTGAGACTTTCTAAAGAATTTCGAAAAAAACAAGAAAAAATAAAAAAAAAAAATAATAATATTAATAATAATAATAATAATAAATCGCTTTCATAGGCTATTTTTTTTTTCACTTACGTATTTATTTCTCTTGCATTTTTTTCCTTTCTTGCTCTCTTTATCTCTCTCTCTCTCTCTCTCTTTTTATCTTTTTTTCTAACTTTTTTTCTCAACCTATCATAAAAAATGAAAAAAAAAATAAATGATCTTTATTGATTTTTATTTTTCATACACAATTATTTAGAATTCACTTGTACCCTAAATGCATTAAAAAATGTAAAGAAAAAGATGAAAGAAAATTTTTTTGTAAAATGAAACGAGAAGAAGAAAAAGAAGATAAAAAAAGTTGGATCTGAAATAAAAAAGAAAGAAAAAAAAAGAAAAAGAGAGAAGATTCTAAAAAAAAAAAAAAAATAAACGTTCATTTACATTTCTCAAAATTGTTTTAAAAAAATCAAAATGTTAAATTATCTTATTTATTAATAATAATCTATTCAAAATAAATGTCTTTTTTGTTCGAACGAGAAAAAGAAAGAAAAACAAGAAAAAAAAACAAGAAATGAAAAAGAAATGCTAGTCACATTTTGTTACTTATTAAAAAAAAAAAAAAAAAAAAACTAGACGAACGATAAGAGATATTATTACAAATTATTTTTTTTTCTTTTCATTCGAGATGAGAATATAAAATCGGGTTGAGATAATCGAGAAAGAATTGTCGAAATGTGTGTTGTGTTATTTTTTTCTTTCAAATTTTTTTTTGGCATTTATCAAATTTTATTTCTCAATTTAATTAAAAAATGAATGAATAAATTTATGACGAAGATAAATAAAAAAGAAAGAAAAAAAAATAGCACGAGATTGTCGTAAACACACATTTGTGAAAAAAAAAGAAAAACGAAAAAAAAGTAAGAAAGATAAGAAAAAAAAAACATATACAAAATCATTGTTACTTGTTCTTATCATCGTCACCAACGCCTATTGGATGATATTACTGTGTAAATAAACGTGTGCTTCCTCTGCAATATATACATGAAAAAAAAAAAAATATGCTGGGTTTATTTATGGTGTAACAATTTATTTTTTCTCTCCCGCCCTGCTGTCGCTATTTTTCATATAATAATAATAAAAAAAAAAAATAAAATAAACAAATAAAAATAAAAAACAAAATTATTTTTACATGGGTACTTCATGGTTTAACTTTTGCTATGATGAATAATATATATTCACACTTATTTGCATGTATATAAAAAAACAAATCAAATGAATTCATTAAAGTAAAGGTTTTGTTATAAATAAAAATTTAATTAATTAATTGTAAAATGTAATCGTTGAATGTAATCTTGGGATTATAAATGTAGATATAGAATAATAATTAAGTAGAAAAAAAATAATTCATATTAAATTATGCATGAATGAATCTTATTTACAATTATTTATAATTAATGAATATTAGTATTTAAATTCGAGATTATGAGTCATTATACTAACACTTGGAATATCATTACTAATTTTTGGGTAACGGGTCACTTATTGCACGTATATATATGCATATACATATACATACACTCACACATATATAAATAGCAGGTATGTTTTAATTTAACATTTCTTTCATTTGCAACAAAAATGAAACTACTTGTAATATAATATATAAAACAATAATATTATTGTTATTATATATATATTGTAAATAACAATATTATTAATATTATGATTTGATTTTTCAAAAACGTTGGTAGTAAAAAGAAATTTTTGTGTCATTTTTATTGCATATCAAAATGTATTTTGTTTTAATGTAAATAGTTAGAAAAAAAATTAATTTTCCTATATAAATTTAATAAATAAATAATTAATATTGAAAAAAAATTTTCAACGTAAGATATAAAAATATAAAGGCAAGGTAAATCGTAAAATTACGTATGAAAATTGTTGAATCTTCTATCCTAAGAATAAACGTAGTATAAACAACACTAACGTATGTATATTAGTTACAATTCTTTAAAAAATGTTTATCATAATTTTTTTTCTATTTTTTTTTCTTCTTCTTCGAATATCAATAAAAGAACGTAAACGTATATTTCGCGAAATCTCATTCGCTTTAGACGATTTAAAAGAAATTCGTAGACAAAAGTAGAAACCCAAAAATAGTAAGATTTGATTACAAATTAAAATCGTTTGTAAGATTTTTTTTGGGTAAAAAGAGGATGACAGATTTTAAAAAGTGTCACCCAATTGTCAAGTGTGATTATCTATTTCTCTCTTTCTTTCTCACACATACCACACACACTTACGCACAATAATTTTAATCTTCGAGCAAAGAGAGTCACGATGAAAGAAACGATAGAGGAATACTCTTCGAGAGGGAGGAGGAGGAGGAGGAGGGGTGGGAGGGTCTGGCACGCAGGGGAATTGGCCAGAAATAGCAACGCCGATCGCAGCAAAATTTTGCGAGAGGAAAAATGGGAACGTTTTAGAATGTTGCAAAAGTTTATTGAGGAGTTGCGTGTGCATGAGAGTCTAGGTTTTATAATTTTTTTTTCTTTTATTTTCTTTTATTTTCTAGGGGGAATTTTTTCTTTCTTTAATACCACTGGTGGCTTAAAAAAATAAATATTTAAAAATTCATATATTATCAAAATTATTATTCGTATGAGAAATTATTAAAACTCGTAAGAAGTTTGGTCAAAACAAAAACAAAAATAAAATAATTTCGTAGGAAATAAATTGAGAAAAATAAGAAAAAAATTCACAGGTTAAATTAGTCGACATATGTTAACAAAAACACAAACACATACACGTGTTTTCCCTTCATGTCTAAATAAAAAAAAAATTAAAACACAATTAAAGGATCATTCTTTCAAAAATATTTGTTCGAAGTTTTATTCATCTTCAAAAACTGCAAATGAATGTAATGTTTGTATGAAATAGAGGATAAATGTTGGACAAATTATTTTGATAAATGTTCATTGACAAATATTTGTCTAGATCAAGAGAAGAGGATGGGAGGGGTTGTCGTAAAAACGAATAGCAAGACTTTAGTATTACGGTCAAGCAATACGTTCGTAACCGGATATTTCAAACGTGATGTAAAAAGAGAGCTTGTAAAGCTTTTTTTTTGTTTTCCCCTCCCTCTCGTTAAAATTTGTTTTGGAAAAGCTTTTATTTCGTCTACCGTACCTTATATACATAGGACAGTAGAGACCTTGAACAAGTTAAATAACCAATTAATTTGATAATTTACCTTAATATATATATAGATTAATTAAAGATCACTGGTTTAAGTTAAAGAAGATATGAAGTTGAATTTATTTCAAACACGTTGTTATTCGTTTATGCTTGAAAGGATCTTTAATCGTATTACCTGTATATAATACAATGTTTCGATATCGATTACGTCATTTACTTTTTTCTCGTTTAAAATTCAAAATGATATTTACTTAAGCTAATAACACGAAAAGTGGTAAGATGAACCAGATAATAATGAAGCAAAATGAATCGAAACAAATTCATAATTACTACAATTTTCGTATATATATATAAAGAACAAAAAAATTCGTATGCAAAAAAAAAAAGAACAAAAATTTTAAGTGAATAAGAAATAACTTTCTTTATCTTAGATTAAACCCAATTTCAGGGGTATCACCTTCACAATCTGACAATAGTAATCGATCCATCGATGAGGAATTATTGGAATGTTCACCAAGGTATGTAGCATTGAAGGATCTCTTTCTACCACGAGAAGAAATCAAACTCACTATAACGAATCATCGACACGCATCTATATACGAATTTTCTCTGGCACCTAATTACAGGTAGATAAATAATATATATATATATATATATATATACATAATATCATAATATTATTTGAATATTTTTAATTTAAATTTAATGATCAATATTAAACGTTTCTTAATTTAATTAAATTCTTTTTTTAATCAATTCAATAATATCTATCATTTTTTTATATACATATAAATATTATAAATCAGTAAGAATTATTCTAGACAACCCAAATTAGTTAACTGCATTCCGACTTGTGGGGTATTTAAAAAAAAAAAGAAATACGGAATTGCTTTTGCAGCTGCGAGGACGGGAGTTATCTTGAAAATCGTGACGATGAATACGAATACTCAGAGAGAACGGGAGAAGAATCTTACATTAAACCAAAACGTTTCGATTTTTACAATATCGACAGAAACGGGACATATTGTGACCTCGATCAGGATGATTACGAGAGGAACGAGACTGATTTACATTCGCAATCAATTCGCAGGATCAATTCGAACGGTAAAGTACATTTTTTTTCTTCATGATTATGATATAAATCTATATATAAAAAAAAAAAAAAAACAAGGATTTATATTATGAACGTTTTTTTAGGAATTATTTAAAAATATGAATCAGATTTATTTAAAAAATATAAAACCGAGGGTTCATGTTACAACTTTTTAATTTTTTATTTTTATTTTCTACCCACGTAACTATAAATTGTACGTATCTGTTAAGAATAAAGAAGAAAAAGAAGAAGAAGATGCTGTTGGGTACATTCAGGGACTTAGTAATTGATTACTCGTCGTTGTCCGTGAATTGTTAAAATAGAATTTCCACGTTTCCTCGGTTTTACTTTGCAGGTGGGACACGACAATATGTTCAAGCTTCAAACTAATGTTTTTTAAAGGGAACTGTTGAATCATAGACACAGACACGCGATGAAACACACACTAGAGGGGTATTAGTAACGCTCAAAGAATATTTCACAAATCTCAAAATAGAAGCTCGTTGGTTAAGAGAGTAGCTTAAAAGCTTTACCTCGGGTTAAATGATGATTCATATATTCGACCTACCTTTTTTAACTTACTGATATACTTCCTATAAGATATTTCAAAGTTTACTATTAATCTATCGAGTTTTGATTATTTTTACACCTTTTATTTAATATTTTAACAAATTATTTTTAAATAATTATCAAAATATTTTTTTAATTATCTAACACACTTAATTTTTACTTGATACTTCAAAGTTTCGAACAACCAATTAAATACTTCAAATAATAATTAAAATCAAAATATAATAAATTAATATAATAAACTATTTTAATATTTACTTATCATTAGTAGACTTTGTTGTAGTTATTACGAAACACCTAACAGGTAAAACGTAAGGTGTATATTATTTTTTTTTCTTCTCTCTCTTTCTCTCTCTGTCTTTCTTATCTCGTAACACGAAACCAAAGGCATTGTACAACGATTCCTTCCAACATCATAATGTCTGAATTACACGCTCGCGCGACTGGATCTGACCTACAACTCACGTAGCCGACGAGGTTTCGTACGAGTGCAGTTTAAACCGCACTTAGGTTAGATTGTACCGTATGTCTTCTACCTGGACGATAATAATCAGGCTGTGAGCTACTTTATTGGAAATCGTTCGATGATTAATTAATTAAATCAATTCATCATTTATTTTTTAATTGATTTTCTTCTCCAATCGTTTAAAAAATGAATAGAAGTAGAAGAAATGATCATTTTTCTTTATTTTTAAATTATTTTTGAATGTTTTTTCATTGAATTACAGTATAGTAAACTTCTGTATGCACGTATTACACTTAAGTTTGTTTGAACCAAGTTTAGCCAATGAACAAAAGTCCCTTCACCCTTCTGCCCCTCTCACTTCCCTTGATGAAAGAGTTCCGAGATCAAGTCAACGCATTTTGCGGTGACATGTTGCTGACGATTAGCTCTGGTTCTTTAAATTCGTTTGACAAAGACAACGACAATGACAACGACAATGACAACGACAATGACAACGACAATGACAACGAGAGTACGAAGGGACGACGATGGGCGTAATAATACTCGTAAGTGAGTACAAATGGATGAGTTGGGTGGTTAAGGACCTGGGGGACCTGGGAGAGTTTGGGGAGTTTGGAGGGACACATGGGGGAAAGTGTTGGAGACGATTAGGCCAAGTAGCATCCTTTTTAATTTGTTCAATCCAATCACTGTCATTGTATCTTTTATTTTGTTTTGTTTCTTCACTTGAATTTTAACCTCTAGTTTAACCATTGACACCCTTATCTTCTCGTTTTACGTCTACAAAGATCGAGTATCGAGAATTTTATTTTTAAATCGTTCGATGGGGTCTTTTCTTTTCGTTAAACGTTCAAAACTAACACATGATTTCAACATTGTGTCTTCTATGTCTCATTCTTTTTTTTTAGGTTTCTGATGGTTGGTTTTTATTTATATTTGTTCATCTTGTAATTGAATAATTCAAAGCTTTTGGAAATTTCTTTTTACCGTGTTCAACTAAGATTTCACGATTTCAATATTGTATTTTATTATTTCATTCTTCTTTAGGTTTCTTCTTGATTAATTTCATTTCTACTAATTCATCTGGTTAGTAAGATAATTTCAAAGTTTTCAAAATGAACTTTAAAACGATTATTTACCGTTACATCTATATTTGTATTGGGAACTTTGATCTTTTTATATTCTCGTTCTACCAGTTATAGTAAAAGATATATTTGGTGAAATAATTTCTTCAAAATATTCATTTTGATGATAGTCAAAGAAAAGAAAAGAAGAAGAAAAGAAAAAGTATGGGAATAATTTAGCCGGTTGACAGATCGTTACCGTATCATGCGATAGAGTTATGTAGGTGTATAGAAATGATGTTGTCCAACCGTTAGCATTCCGCATCCTGGCGAATCGGAGCGAGACACGCGCTGGTCCTAACAGACTTGCACACGGTAAATGTAATTTACGTTTGTGTGCTTCTACCAACTATGCAATATCACGATACACATATCCATACACATATATATACATTTTGTTTATATTAATATAATAATAATAATAATAATAATAATAATAATATCATATATAAATACATAAAATATAATTATTGTATACATTTTATCATCATAATGTATACAATAAATCTTCATTGATTATTAATTAAATATTTTAATTTATAATATGCATTATATATATACATATATATATATATATACATGTATTTTTTATTTAATTTTTGTTCTAATTTATTTTTTATTTCTTCACATTCATTATTTTTTATCTTTGTCGTTTATTCTATGAAACAAATATCTAAATGTCAATGATAGATGAAGCAATATGATCGTAATTGATATCATGACAGGTAAGATAGATCACGATTGTGGGACAGGTGAGGAGATACAGTGAGTTCTCGTTTCGATGATTATGATCGTTCTAACATCGTAAAATGCATCTCGAATGATAAGAGAGAAATCGAATAAGAAGAAAATAATGAAGATGGGATTCAAGAAGTGGAGATCAAGGAGGGATGAAGATATGAATACAGTCTATAAATGGTTGTACTAGTCAACTTGTATAAAGATAGAAGGAAAACACGTGGGGGACTTTTAGAAAGAATAAAAATAATAAAACAATAAGTATAAAAGAGAAACGAAGATTGTGGTATTTTAATTGACAGGTAAAATTAAATAAAGTTTCACCGTTGCATAAAAATATCTTTGAGAGAGAAAGAGATAAAATATAGTTCAAACAAAATAAATTAAATGTTAAGAAAGATTTATATCTTTGATATGAATTGAATAAATCATAAAAACGTATATAAAAATGATGTGATATATTTAATCAAGAAAAATAAAGAAAAGTAATTGATAAGGTATTTAAAAGATAAAGAAAATAATTATTGACAATAATAAAATAGTATTAATAATAAAATATAATTAATAATAATATTTATATTATTACTACTAATAATATTATTATTAATACTAATAATATGAGATAATAAAGTAATGAATGAATTTTAAAATAAATATTGAACAAATATTGTTTAAATATTTTTAATTCAAATTTAATAATTATAATTATATATTAATTAATTAATTTATAAATAATTAATATATAATATAATTATTAATTTTTTTTTAATTAATTTATTATATAAAATTAATTAAATATTAATATATTATATAATTATTAATTATATTTCATAGTAAATATATTAATATTATTAATCTCGCATATTAATTGAATATTAAAATATAACAAAATATATTTTTTTTAATTCTTATTTTAAAGATTAAAAATTCGTCTCAAAAAATGTCTTACGAATGATATGACATTTGATAAAAATGAATAATCGAAATAATAAATTAAATCATAACAAAATACGAGTGTATGTGACATATTGTCAAAGAAAGTGTAAGAAACAAGTACGATAACTAGTAAGAGGAATGGGGGGAAAAGAGTAAGTAAATAAGAGGTACGATGAGGTGTAAGAGAGATGTGAAGAGGTGTGAAGAGATGTAAGAAGAGGGAGTGCAAGAAAGTGGGGGGAGAAAATGCGTAGACGCGTGGGCGGTTGTCAGTGTGCTCGAGAACTGCGTGAGCCGCGGGTCGTTTCATTGCATCGTGTCAACTTTAATATCTGAATCATTGTCAAATATAGTTCAAACAACAAAAATTACATACACGTATATATATGTAATATTTTCAATTTGAACTAAATAACATTTACTTACATATATATTTTAATTAAATTTAATTTTTATTATTTCAAAAATATAAAACTTGGGGACAGTAAATTAAAATATAATTTTTTGGGTATTAAAAAAAACATAAATTATCTTAGTAATTATTTAAAACAAAAATATATATAGTACAATTTTTTTTTTCAATTAGTTTTTATATTTAAGTATATATATTTGTAAAGAAAAATAAAAATTACGAGTGCAATTAATAAATTAACATTAAATTATTTGTCTTTAGGAAACATAAGTGAATAATAAAATTACACAACATTAGATGATTCAGTTGTAACATAATCGAAACAAATTTGATCAGGAAAGAATTGGAATTCGGTAAAAATATAATTGCAAACTTTTTGTTATTTTTTTACGTAAAATAGAATAAGAATAAGAAGAAGAAACTAAACGAAATGGGGTTGACTTGAAATCAACGAAATACGAGAAAGAGAAAGAAAGAGAGAGAGAGAGAGAGAGAGAGAAAAAACTCGTGCAACTTTCGAGAAGAGAGTCAATGTCATTCGTTTATTATTACAGTAATTTTACACATACAAAACTGATCCTGAATTTCTTCGAAGATTTAAAACACGTTATACTAAGCCCGCCTACGTCTTGTTACAAAGAGCCAAGGCACATTTTTTTCAACTACAGTCACGAACATTTAGTTATTTTTATTCAACACGATATATTAAAAGTTTTTAATAATCATTCGAATTAAACAGTTTTATATTTCGTCTATATCTAATTTTTATAATTTATTATATTAATCATATAAGAAAATACGTAGGTTTTAAACTAAATTAGTCAAATATTCAATGACTTGATTCATTTTAAATACATCTGTCATACTTTTACATTGTTTGCGTCAATTCCATAAATTACTTTGAATTTTATTAATTTGAATTTATATTATTAATTGCATTAAATAATTTTTACACAATCAAATTAAATTATATTAAATTTAAATTTTATTAATATAAATTTTAGTAAAATAAATAAAATAAAATAAAATTTATATTTTATTAAAATAAATTTTATTGAAATAAATTAAATTAAATTAAATTTAAGTTTAAATTGTATTAAAATAAATTAAATTAAATTAAATTTAAGTTTAAATTTTATTAAAATAAATTTAATTAATTGAAATTAAAAAAACCCTTAATTCAAATATGAAAAACTGATCAACATAATAACTAAATGTTCCTTTTTTTCTATTTAAAAAAAATAAAGAGTGAGATAACAAATGTTATAAAAAAAATTAAAATGGCGATTGATTCAAGAAAATAATCACAATAAGTTGTTTTTATATTTAAAAATACTACGTCATTAAATAAATAATAATTTTCCGCGTGTGAAGAAGAAGAACCGTCAAGACTTCACCCTCACTTCACCCTCACTTCATCTCACCAAACTCAATTTCACCCTACTCTAAGAGAATCATCTTCGTTACCAACCCCCTCTCTTACTTTGTAAAGAGGGAGTAGTGGGAGGTTTCGTACGTTTTCCGAACTCGTCTCAGCCGGCAATTCGCATTCGACCGACGTCTTGGTTTAAAAGAGTCTCGGGGATTTGAGTTTTGAAGATGACTTGACTTCTGCCGACTGGAGTGAGATTAATATTTCAGCGATAATCTTAAGAAGATAAATCATTTTTTTTCCGATATATTTCGAGATATATTTCGAGATATATAAAACGAAGAATACGATCCTGAAGGATTATTCCTAAAGGATATACGCGAGTGATACAAAAATTATTTTGCTTGTTGTTGTTGAGAGTGTTATTTCTAATTTTTGGAGATAAAAAGTTTTAAAAAAGTTCACGAAGAAGAAGAGGAAGAAGAAGTTTTGTCAACGAATTTGAAGAGAAAATAATTCAAAAGGGATCAGAATACTGATCCCTAATAAACCCTCCATCTTTTGGAACGTTTTTTTGTTGTGAAACATCAATTTCGAACGTTTTTTTTTCTAAATCACAATGAAGCGACAACAACAACAACAGCAGCAGCAACAACAACAACAACAACAACAACAACAGATACAGCAACAACAACAGCAACAATATACGCAACAAAGAACCGAACGACAGGTTACTCGACAACAGATCACCAGTCAGCAGAGAGGTCAGTTTTTTAGTATTTCTTTTTCTCATGGAATCCATCATTTATTTAAAATTAATGAAATAATTCCATGGCGAAAAGAAAGTTTGCAAATTGCTTGAAATTTATTTAGTGAAAATGGGGAGGGGGGTTGATGTAAAATTGGGGGAATTTTATTGCGTAACTTGGCGTTGTATTTTTGTTACTGTTACATGATAATACTTTTTTTTCTTTTTGTTGATCATGTTTCACATATATATTTGTTATAAAAAATAATTAGGATGCTTTCCTGACACACATTGCTTTGATTTTGTTATAAAATGTTGATTTAAATATAATTATAAACTATTTAATAAATTAGCACTATTATAATGGAATACATAAAATAATAATACAAGTAAAAAAAAAAAAAATAAAAAGCAAGGGGTTAGTTATGTCATATGTCAATTTGAAAAAAAAAATGTATGACGTGTTATATCGAAATAATTGAATTGTAATACACCGCTATCTATTGGAAATTTATCGTACCTACAGACCTAGATAACCTATAAATAATTAAATACTTAAATTAGGGTTAAAAAAATACAAAATAATCGCGATAAAAACTATCCTAAGTTAAAAAACAATCCTAACTAACATAAATTGAAAAAAAACACGCAAAATACAAAAAAAATTGTATTAAAATCGGTTCAGTAGTTTTGAACTTCATTTGAAACAAATCAATGTGACACTGAATTTTTATGTAAAGATATTTGTTTTTTTCTGGTTCAATTAGTTGGAAGAAAATTTCGTGGTGTCTCCTCTTTTAATTCAGAATTTGGTTACTTAGTGAAAAATATCCCCCCCTGAAAGTTATTCTATTTTTGATGCGAGAGTACCGCCTCTGCGAAGAATCTAAAGATAGAATTTCGTGTTCTTTCGACGCCACATCTTTTGAAAATTCCACCACGCGTTTGCCCTCTAATTCTAACCAAGGAGTCTAGTCTCTATCTCACCCTACTCGATAAAACAATTTTCTATTATATTAATTCACATTTCAAATTTAATAATTTTTAATTCATTTCTAACAAAACAAACAAGTAATAGACCCAAATTTCAATCATTCTATATATGTTTCAATCATTTGATTTTTGACGTTTGTATTTCTGTCATTCTAATGATGCAAATATCATTTTTCTTTGACTTTATTTATTGCTTTTATTTCTTACAAAATTAAAAACAACTTCATTCTTTATGAATGTATATAAAAAAAAAAAAAAAAATAAAATAAATTTTGAATGATATAATTCGTTGACAATTTGATGTAAAATTTGTTTTATCAATTAGTATTCACAAAAAGTTTTAATTTATATTAATAAATATAATAAATTATTTAATATAATTTTATCGAGGAAAATTTTCCCACCAAGAAAAACAAATTCATTTCTTCTTACGTGTTTGACAGATAAATTTCTTTGTATGTGTTTGATAAAATTACAATCTTTTGAGAAAATTTGTGTCGATATATGATATTGGAAATATTCCAAAAAATTATGTTACAATTCTCCAATTGAACATGTCCTCGGATATATCATTCGTATTTACATTTTGTCTATAATATTATTGCATAATTTGATGCAAATGAAATCTATGCCAAAATCATTTAAGTAGAACAACAACCAAAAAAAAAAAATAACAAAAATCTCATACTTTATACCTGTGGTGTTTCCATGAATCATGTGTAGAAAATAACATTAGACTGTTTATTCTTGTTAGAAAGAAATGAGTGTTAGATCAAAATTGAAAATAACATCTCCACTGCAAAAAAAGTTGAATTTCATAATGTTATTTTAAGAAACTTGTTAATCATTTCTAATTCGTATGATTTCATTAAAAAAAAAAAAACAATTCATTCTCTCTATAAATAAGAAAAATCATTTTTCAGAATAAACTTTTTAACATATTTTAATAATTATGAGTAAACTTGAACATAATAATTCATCAATTGCAATTATGTGTCTTATAACATTTGGTTTTAATTTATTATCATAAACGTTTTAACTAAAAGTGTTTTGACTAATCGTTTAATTAATTTCTATTCTGTAATAATAATGATGAAATTAAACGTGATGATTGCACCTGTTAGAAAATGAATCTCTCAATTGTCTAATGAAATGTCAACGGACGATAATAACGTTTACTGTATCTAAAAAAAAAAAAAAGAGAAATTGCAAACGACATTGGTTCTGCCAACATCGGAATTTCAATTTGGCCGAATAACCGTACTTGTTTTCAATTTGGCATTGATTCTTGCAAAGTAACGTCAAACAATATGTTTTTATTATTATAAATATTTAATTTATTACAACGAATGATATTTTAGAAAGATTGCTGATATTTAATTAATTTTTGATTTTAATTTAATTTTGTTTTGTTTTAATAATTATTTATTTATTCAATATTATATAGGATAGTTATTCGTATGAATATTACGCATTAAACAAAAGATATGTTCAGAAATATTGAAGAACTATCTAAATCAGCATACTTTATGATACATAATTTAAAAAAAAAAATTGTATACCGCAGTAATTTGAAACACAGCTGATCGAACGTAACGCAACCTGTCATCGTCAGCATGAATCGTAAACAATAAATGACTTAAGAATAGAAATATCGTAAAATAATACTAATCAATTTGAAAATTAATTTCAAAACAGTTTGAAATTATTTTTCAAAAATTTCTTAACACTAAGAAATAAAAAAAATATTATTATAGAAAAGAATTATTGCATCTTGTGTAATAATAGGAAAGAATTATTGCATTTGGTGTGATAATAGGAAAGATTAGTTACAAAATATGAATTTTATTTTGCATAGACATATAGAATTGCAATCTCGTCGTTGCAGTATGCGTCTCGTGCACTGTGAAGATAATTGCTCTTAAAATGGCACAGAGTAACGTGATCCCCCATCTTGATACAAAAATAGGATACCTCACTTGTTCAAGTTAGAATTTCTTTTTCTTTTTCTCTCTCTTTCTTTCTTTTTCTTTTTTTTTGTCTTTTTTACTTCCACGAAATTTTGATTTCAAAGATGATAGTATTAATACATTTTTTTAATAATGAATACCCAAATTTAATTGGTGTATCAGAATATAAACAACTTTTTGACACTTTATACAATGTCTTTTTTTTATTTTAATTAATTCGTGTCACTTTAACTCATGAATTTCATCTATTCGAACAATTTTATCTTTTTTTTTTCTTTCATGATTTTCTTTCTGATGATTTTATTCCAGTAAGTCAATTAAGTTAAGTTCAATTATAACTCAGTGCTATTTTTATTCGAATCTTCTTCAAATTCTTGTTTCAACCTAGTTACCGTTCCCTTTTTGAAAACTCATTTTATTCTGAAGGGGGAAAAAGATGTGTAAAAAGGAAAGGGAAAGGATGCAAGATGCAAAAGATCACTGTCAACGAGTTATAAGATTCTCAGTTCGTTGTCAAAGTGTTGTAGTTCAACTAAATTATTTGTTTAAAATAAAACGCATTTATTAAAATCGTGGAATTTTCCAAAAAGAATTAAGGTCTAACAATTTGTAGATCGCATAATTTAAATGATAATATAAAAACATTATTTTAGGGAAAATTCGTATTGGCTTAAAACTTTGGCCAAATTCCAAGCAACGAAATATTCCAAATCGCGTTAACCGATTTCATCATAATCGATGCTAACAAATAAAAAAAACACCTTCATAACCATATCCCAAGGAAAAGTACGATTATTTATGATTCATACTTTGAAATAAAATTTCATTCGTTATTGTGAATGTGAATAAACATATTTAATCACAACATTGCCAAAAGAAATTCAAGCACCTGTAAGAACCAATACAAGATTTGTATAACTGCGGAACAATTTAAAACTAAGAAATTCTATGAATTTCTTTTTATTTGGGGATCCAAATATTCTCGATGTGATTTGAAATATTTTTATTTAATTTTTTTTTATTTAATTAGGAAAAGCTTTTGCGTGACGATGAAAGTGATGAATCGAAATATTCAATATGATTTGAAATATTTTTGTTGTTGTTAAATAAAGTACGATATTCGAAGAGTAAAGGGGATGAGAAAAGGAGAATGTGTGAGTTAGTGAGAAAGAAAGAGAGAGAGTGAGAGGGAGAAAGATTAACGCTATGAGCTATTTTATTTTGGTCAGTGACTGGCTTTGCGTAACGATGAACATGATTGGTCGAGGTACGCAACCATCCGGCATAGACACGTAGCGTCGGGACGCTATGCGACGACGTTTGGTGCCGAGCAGAGCAAAGATGGTTGCTCCTAAAATGGCCCAGGGTAACGCGATCCCCATCTGGATACAAAAATAGGATACCAACCTTCTTCAACTGTGATACATTCCTCTCTCTCTCTCTCTCTTTCTATCTCTTTCTATCTCTTACTCATTCTCATAAGTATACGACATATTTTTTTTTTTTCATTTTTTATTAAAACATTTTATCACAACCCTTATTCATCTTCACCAATTTTTTTGTTTTGTTTTATGCAAGTGACACATGCATACTCTTGACCTTCGAAAATGACAGGATAAATGAAACGTAACATTGTGTGTCCAGTAGGATGCAACACTGTTTGTTTGTTTCATCGATCATTCAACGTTATACTGAAGGTCATTGTACAGATTATAAAACAAACTCTTTTAGTAGATCACCAGAACAAATTCTTTAAATAGAAAATGTGTTACTACTCGTATTATATATATATACAATTGTAATTAAATGATTTTTATTGACGATGATAATGATGATGATATAGAAATGAGTCAACTCAATCATTGAGTTGAAGATGAATTAAATCATTTTATTTATATTATGAAAATAATCATCATGAATAGTGATAGTGTATTCTTAATTGGTTATTGTTCTTAATAGGCAATTAAGAGATAATTATTTGAAGAATTTTTTTTAACGAACAGATTTATTTCAACAATAATGTTGACGATGAAGATAAAATTAAATTCGTTCTACGTAATTTTGATTAAACCGATATTTAATTTGTCTCGTTATAATAAGTCAAGATACACCAATTTGTATTTTTCTTTTCTTATACAACCTAGTACGGTTTCAAATTTAATGAGCAAATTGGCTTAATTGCTAGGCGTCGAAAGTATTCCCATGAAAACGTATGATAGCCATGATGCGTGACGATTAACAGGAAAAATAACGAACATAAACGGTTCGTTTCCTCGATTCATGTTCTACCCTATTACTTCAACAGGAATTAAAATTACACATGTATTACATATTACATATTTCGTTCTTAAACCTAAAAGTGCGAATTAATAAAATAAAAACATATTGAAAAGTTTAATTAAAAATGAAGTGAAAAAAAACAAAAAATTTTAACAGGTGTTTAAAATTAATTAATCAGATTAATTTATCATTTTTTTTAAATTGTTTTATTTTTTTTTACAGTTCAAGGGGAAATAGTGATGCAAACGGCACCAACGATACCAACGTAAGTTATTACGTTTAATATTGATTAAATAATAAAAAATGAACGAATTAATTTATTATTAATATTATTAATAATTCTGTAGATTTACCGGAAGACCAGGTGATCCGTCGCCACCGGTATTCGAACAGATATTTAAAAATGCAAGATTTGCTCAAGGTGGCAATGCCATATTCGAGGGATGCGTACGTGGTAATCCAAAACCTAACGTTACTTGGACTCACAAGGGTGTACCTTTATTGGAATCACGAAAAATTCGGATGTCTTATGACGACAAAACTGGTGTTGTTACTTTACAAATCAATCAAATAGGTCCGGGAGATGAAGGTGAATACACGTGTAGTGCCAAAAATCAATATGGTAAGTTTATACAATACTTTTCATGTCTTTCATGTACATTCATACAATCAATGATATTTGCTAAAATTAATTATTTCAAATAATTGTTTGATATATATATATATATATA
>NW_015148970.1:5975271-6041134 GCF_001465965.1 Polistes dominula
TATTATATTATTAAAATCATATATCATAATATATATATATATATCAAAATAAATTTTAATATTAATTCGAATTAATAAAAATTTCATTAATAATTATTATATAATTCAATTTTAATTACAACAATATTTTTTGTTTTTTTTTTTGTTTTTTAGGAGAAGCTATCTGCTCGGTGTATATTCAACCTGAAGGATTCGGTGCTCCACCTCAACAATTAGGTAGTTACAAAAAGGAAATTACTCAAAGTTTCCAAACAACTGAACAAAAAACTGGCACCCAAAGTTTCCAACAACGCAGTTATCAACAATCCTACGACAAACGAAGTTATGTCAATGGAACCTCCAGCATCGAAGATTTCAAAGTAATTTTATTCATTACTTACAATGATTTTTTGTTTAACAATATGATCGTATAATATCAAACATTAATTAAAAATAATATTTGTTTCGTTTATTTGTTATAGGTGGATACTTTTGAATATAGATTATTGCGCGAAACGGAATTTCGAGAATCGATTACTCGTCGTTTTGTTGGCGAATCTGATGCGCAAATCTCAACAGTGGTTGATCGCAATCTGGGTCCGGTTGCACCAGCACAAATTACCCAAAAACCGAGAAATTCTAAACTCATTGAAGGATCCGATGCTGTTTTTACAGCTAAAGTTACAGGAAATCCCAAACCAAGGGTAATTATGATCTTCATTGAATTTTCCTTAACTTATTAAAATCATAATATTAACAAAGTATAAAATTTATGTTTTATTTTCCAGTTGACTTGGTTTAAAAATGGTCAAAGGATTCGTGAATCTCAACGAGTTGAAATGAGTTATTCAAATCAGCAAGCAACATTGAAGATTAGGGTAGCATTACCAGAAGACAGTGGCCATTACACTTTACTATCTGAAAATCAACAAGGTTGCACAGTAAGTTCAGCATATTTGGCCATTGAATCAAGTGATCAAGTTGATCAAGCTGTACATCAAATGCAACAAAGAGAAATTGTTAAAAGTCAACAAATTGATTCATCGTCATCAGAATCGGAAACTGGTAAAGTTCTTCCACCTAATTTCGTTCGTACTTGCAATGATCGAGAAGCTACCGAAGGAAAGATGACTAGGTAAATTATAAAATAATAATTCAATTACACACATAAATTAAATAATAAAAATATGTTAATTGTATAGGTTTGATTGTCGTGTAACTGGTCGACCATATCCAGAAGTAACATGGTACATCAATGGTCAACAAGTAGCCAATGATTTAACTCATAAAATTCTTGTCAATGAATCTGGTAATAACTCTTTGATGATTACCAACGTGAATCGTGCCGATGCAGGTGTAATAACTTGCATTGCTAGAAACAAAGCTGGGGAAACTTCATTTCAATGTAATCTCAATGTCATCGAGAAGGAACAAGTTGTAGCACCGAAATTTGTTGAACGTTTTACCACAACTAATGTTAAAGAAGGTGAACCTGTTGTATTTATGGCACGTGCGGTTGGTACTCCAATTCCACGAATCACTTGGCAGAAGGTAAACTAAATTTTTAGTATGAAATGTTAAAATCATACTTTTAATGAACTGTAGTCTAATTGTTTGATTATATTTAGGATGGTGTACCAATTGCACCTGGTCCAGACGTGCGCATATCTATGGACGACAGTGGGGCATCAACATTGGATATACCATGCGCTAAATTCTCTGATGCAGCTTGGTATCAATGTACCGCACAAAATGTGGCTGGTTCCACTGCAACCCGAGCACGGCTTTTCGTAGAAACACCTAAAGGAGCCGCACCTGAACCAAGACGCTTGAATTTACCCCGACCGACTAAAATCATCGAACCTGAGTAAGTTATTATTAAATCATATTAATTAGGGATTAATTATCTCATATCTGATAATTTTCTAACGCTTACTAATAATTCAAGGAAATGTAAGGTATACAAATGTTTCATTTATAAATTAACATGTTCCCTGTCAAACCATTTTTGTTCAACTTTGTTGTACAAGTTGTAGGTTATTTGATTTTCATCATAAATGGGTACACGTGACATGGAACGTGTTAAATTTCAAATAATTAATGATAATTTATTCAAAACGTTGTTCATTACTATTACAGACCAACACCTGGCCCCGAAGTGATTTACCTGAGACACGTAGAACGTGCAAAACCATATTTGCCACCACCCGAGGAAGATAAAATTTATCCACCTCCACGTTTTATTATACCATTGAGAGACGTTCATCAAATTGAAGGTGGACGTATTCACTTCGAGGCCAGAATCGAACCGGTGGGTGATCCCACTATGAGAGTTGAGTGGTATGTAAATGGAAGAGCACTTGATGCAAGTAAGTTATTGTTATATTTATAAAATAATGATTACAATAAATTGATTACATTTATACAAAATATAAATATGATTGAAATTAAATTTGTAGGTTCACGAGCTACATCAATCTTCCGATTCGGCTTTATTTCTCTTGATTTGATCAGCATAGTACTTCAAGATAGCGGCGAATATCTGTGTCGCGTTGTTAGCTCAACAGGAGTTGCCGAATCCCGTGCCACTCTTAGCGTGACACGTGAGTATTTCAATTATTTATAATTTAATTTATTTAAGATGAATTAATTAAGATGAAACAAACCTGTTCGTGCATTCATTTGTGTTAAAACTTTAATTCCAAATTGTATAATTGAATTATGTTTGTTTTTATTTTTAATATTTAATATATCCAAAATTTATTTGGTTGGTATGTTAATTAAAAAAATGTACGAACATCTTTTGGTTCAATTTATTCAACCTAAATATTACAAATACATTTTATGAATTACCAGTTAATGTTTTTGTTAAAATTAATTAACTTTTAGCACGCGCTACGATCGAGCAAGCTAGCCAACACCCCGACAGTCTTCAATATATCCAACAGCTGGAGGATTATAGCAAATATCAAAGGCAGGAGAGCGTGGAGGAGATATCTTCTTCCCAACGACCGGTCTTCATCCGACCACTCCAGGATCTTGGTGAGCTACAGGAAGGTCGTAACGCTCATTTCGAGGCTCAGTTGACACCTGTTAGTGACCCCACCATGAAAGTGGAGTGGTACAAGGATGGTAGACCAATCACAGCTAGTTAGTATTCAACAATAATCATTTTAATTATAATATTTTCTGATCCAATTTATAATATAACTTGTTATTATATATATATTATTTTCTTGTTCAATTAGGTTCAAGAATCACAACCATCTTCAACTTCGGATACGTCTCGCTCAATATATTGCACCTACGGGCTGAAGATGCAGGTTCTTATACAGTCAAAGCTATGAATCGTTTGGGAGAAGCTATCAGCTCCGCGACTCTTCGTGTCTTTGGTAAATTATACAAATTATTAATTATAACAAAACAAAATTCATTGATTAAGTTAATCGTCAGCTCGTATAGACTTAAGTAAAAGCAATGTAAAATGATTTGAAGATTAATAATATTGTTGATCAATATATTACAGCTAGAACTAGTGTAACAACAGATTTAGGTATTCCTGAGCAACAGAGATATATTGAAGCTGCCGAGGAATTGGAAGCTTATCAACAGGCTATTCATCAAAAATATGTCCAAGAACAGCCTGAACCGACTAGCCCACCGGAATTTAAATCTCCTATTAAAGATCAAAATGGAATACGAGAAGGTGGGTTTGCTCATTTCGAGGCCCGTTTAGAGCCAGTTGGGGACGCTGATTTACGCGTCGAGTGGCTCAAAGATGGACGCCCAGTAGAAGCCAGTAAGTTTATTTCACAACAAATCAAATTTTCTACAGGATTTATTTCACACAAATTCATTTTTGTTTCTTTTTATTCAATAAGGTTCAAGAATAACAACATTCTTTAATTTTGGTTACGTTGCATTAACTATTAAATACGTGACGATTCATGACGTTGGCATTTACACATGCCGTGCTTACAACAGAGTTGGTGAGGCCCATACAACAGCACAATTAAGCGTCATTAGCAAAAACGATGTCATTTATGACAGTCAACATCCAACTGGATTACAAAGAATCCAAACTCTTGAGGATTCTAGCAAATATATGCGTCAAGTGCAAGAAGAAGTACAGGTTAAACAAGCACCACGTTTCTTAGGCACATTGAAAGGAACTAATAAAATTGTGGAAGGTCAGAGAGCCCATTTTGAAGCTCGTGTCGAACCTCAGAGTGATCTTACTATGAAAATCGAGTGGTATCATAATGGCAAACCCATTACTGCTGCTAATAGGATTCAAACTTATCATGATTTTGGATATGTTGCTATTGATATTCTTCAAGTTAGACCTGAAGATGCTGGGACGTATACGGTGGTTGCTAGAAATGCTTTGGGTGAAGCTCAACTTTCTGCAACCATGATCGTAGAAAGTGAGTATTGATTTTAGGATTATCCTTAACTCAAACTGGCCTAATTAAAATATATTACGATCATTTTTGTTTAGCACGTTCAAGCGTAGATACAAGCAGCATGCACCGTGGTACTTTTGAAAAAACACAACGTCTCGAAGAATCGAAATTTATCGAACCACAATATCACATCGAAGAAATATCCAAATCAAAACCAATTTTTGTTCAACCATTGAGTGATCCAAAACCAGTAAGCGAAGGAAAAAATATTCATTTGGAGTGTCGTTTAGAACCAATGGGGGATCCAACTATGAGAGTAGAATGGTTCCAAAATGGACGACCAGTAACAGTTGGTTCAAGATTTAGAACTTATTATGATTTTGGATTCGTTGCTTTGGATATCGTACATTCAACTGCTTATGATTCTGGAGAATATACCGTCAGGGCTACCAATCATCTTGGTACTGCTCATACTTCAGCTTGTGTCAGAGTCATCGGTAGATCTGACGTTGTTACTGAAACTCAAAATGAACAATCACTTGAACAAATACAAATGCTAGAAGATACATCCAGGTTAGTCACAAACTCTGACGATGAATCAAATAAAAATGTGTTTGAACAATTGAAATGATTTGTTTATCTGTTTTTTAGATATCGTAAAACTCAACAAGAAGAAGTCACCGTAATGCAAGCCCCTCAATTTACTCGAGCATTGCATAACATTGAAACTGTCGAATTAACCAACGTCCATCTCGAGTGTCGTCTTCAACCAGTTGGTGATGCAACTATGAGAGTAGAATGGTTCGTCAATGGAAGACCAGTTAAAACTGGACACCGTTTTAGACCCTCTTACGAATTTGATTATGTTGCATTGGATATTCTTGGTGTATATCCTGACGATTCTGGAGTTTACACTTGTCAAGCAACTAATCAATTGGGTGAAGCTGTCACCTCGTGTTCGGTTCGAGTACACGCTAAGAAAGATCTCTTGTTAGAATCTCAACATCCAGAAGGTTTAGAAAGAATACAATATTTGGAAGATGCTTCCCGTTATAAAAGACATGAATTGGTTGACGAAGTTGTCACAGTTAAACCCAAATTTGTTACTAGTCCTAAAAATCAAGAAAATCTTCGGGAAGGACAACACGCTCATTTCGAGTGCAAACTTGAACCCGTAACTGATTCCAATTTGAAAGTAGAATGGTATAAGAATGGTCGTCCAGTTACAATAGGTAAACTATCAAAAACACAAATTCGTTTATTAAGAATAAAATATAATCCATCTGTTTTGTTTTTCTTTAGGACACCGATTCCGTCCAATCCACGATTTTGGTTACGTTGCATTGGACGTGATCGATTTGATCGCTGAAGATTCTGGAACGTACACATGCCGAGCTGTCAATCTTGTCGGTAGCGATGAAGTATCCTGCACATTGTCATGCCGTTCAACTGCACAAATTTTAACCGATACCCGTAACGAAAGTGGCCTTGAACAGATTCATTATCTCGAGGATCGTTCCAAGTATCATCGTCAAGAAGTTATCGAAGAAACTACGACACAAGCACCGATATTTACAACTTCATTGAACAATGTTGAAATAAAGGAAGGACAAAGAGCTCATTTCGAGTGCAGATTAATACCAGTGTCAGATACGACGATGAAAGTTGAATGGTTTCATAATAATATGCCAGTTAAAGCTGGATCAAGATTTGTTGAGACCAATAGTTTTGGTTTCGTTGCGTTGGATATCATGTATGCTTATCCAGATGATTCTGGTACATACACATGTCGTGCTAAAAATATTATTGGTGAAGCTATTACATCAGCAACTGCTGTAGTACATTGTAAGTTTATTAATTGTTAAATATTTCAAAATGTAATCTGTTAATGGATAATTATTGTTAATGGATATTAATAATTATTTCAATTGTAATTTATTCAACAGCGAAAAAATCAATTTACATGGAATCCCATAACGAGGAAGCTTTGGAAAGACTTCGTTACTTGGAAGATACATCACGTTACCAACGTAAAACCGTACAAGAAGAAACGGTCACCCAAGCACCAATTTTCACGATGCCGATCAAAGATTTACGAGTTGCTGAAAATCAAGCGGCTCACTTTGAAGCACGTGTCATACCTGTTGGTGATTCCAAACTCAAAGTTGAATGGCTTCGTAACGGTGTACCCATTGCTGCTTGTAAGTTAGAAATGTTTGATACAAAAGTTAAGTCATTTACTTTCACATTCAATCATATATTACATAAATATTTTCTTTTAGCAAATCGGGTAACAACTATGCACGATTTTGGATACGTCGCATTGAACATGAAGTACGTGAACCCTGAAGATTCTGGTACTTACACTTGCCGTGCTACAAACGATTTAGGAGAAGCCGTAACTTCAGCAACACTTTTCGTACAATGTAAGTAAACAATTGGGTAAAATTTAATAAATAAAACAAAAACCGGGATTGCTTAGTAAGCAAATAGTTAGACGTTTGTTAAGCTTTTGTCGCTGTACAAAATATTACGCTTAAATTGCTAAATGTTGTTTATTTTAAAGGTAGTACAAATTATTGCTACTTTTTGTGAAATATATTTTTTTTGGTCATCCTAGAGTGACCAATCCATGAAATGAAATATGATGTACCATTTTTCGTCGTTGGTATTTTTTTCATACAATTTTTGATCGAACACTGAGAACAAAAACCCTGTTAGGTGTTCAGACAAACAAAAAAAGAAAAACTAAAACAACATTAATAAAATATATCTTAACGTAATCATAATCATAATAACAACAAATTACACTGACAAATAACTGTTCCCACGACACAGCAAAAGCAGCCCTGCAATTCGAGTCTCAACACGAAAGTTCATTGTCAAAACTACAAGCCCTGGAAGACACAAGCAAATATCAACGTCGTGAAGAAGAAGAGATAGTTGTGAAAGAAAAACCTTCATTTACTGTTCAATTAAATGGACCTTCGAAATTAGTCGAAGGACAAAGTGCACATTACGAGTGCCGTATAGAACCCTATCCTGATCCGAACATGAAGGTGGAATGGTTCCACAATGGTAAACCATTGACCACCGGTCACAGGTATAGAACAGCTTGTGACTTTGGCTTCGCATCTTTGGACATTCTGACAGTTTATTCTGAGGATTCCGGCACTTACACCTGCCAGGCCACCAATAAACTGGGATCGGCCAAGAGTTCGATAAATCTTGAAGTTAAATGTGAGTAAAAATCAAATGTCAAAAAAACAAGAACAGCAATTATATATCAATGATATACGATAACATATTTTAGATTGATAGGTACTTGAGCTTATGTGCTTCTTTATCTTTCCAATAAGTATTTTGTGCTTTTTTTTATCCCCAACATCTATATCTTCGTCTACATTGTTACAAATGATAATTAGATACAAGTTATCGATAGATTTTTGTGCCGATGAAGCGAAGATTACCTGTTGTTGTTCAATGTTTGTTTGTGCGTTGCGTGAATACGGGGACAGTAGGTGGATTATTATTCCTTGCATAGATTCCCTTATTTTTTATTTTATTACTCAGTTCAGTTATTAGGTTGATCAATCCTTTGTCTTGTTGTGTATATACCTTATTTATTTTTTTTTGTTTATTGCTTGCAAGTATCATTCCATGTACTCGAATGACATTCTACGAATGTTAACTGCGTGTAAGTTTGTGTGTATCACATCAGATTTGTATGTAACATAATTTGCTAATTTTTTCAGCACGTTCATCTATCATTCGCGAAACCCAACATGAAAGTGCACTTAAGAAGATACAATATCTTGAAGATGATTCTCGTTACAAACGTACCGAGGAAGAAGATTTTATAATTGCTGAAAAGCCTAAATTTGGTAGACCATTGAAGAATATCGAACATTTACCAGAAGGCAAAAGTGCTCATTTAGAAGCAACATTAACACCAGTTAATGATCCAACTATGATCGTTGAATGGTTCAGAGATGGTAGACCTGTACCTCAAGGACACAAATTTAAAACTACTTATGATTTTGGATATGTTGCTTTGGATATACTTTATGCTTACCCAGAAGATTCTGGTACTTACATGTGCAAAGCCAGAAATGCTGTTGGGGAAGCTGTCACCACGTGTGTCATCAGCGTAGACTGTAAGTTAAATAAAAAAAAAAAATATCAATTTATTAAATCATATTTTTTCTATTGAAATTTATATACAAATTGGTCAGGTGTATTTTTTGTACAACCGTATAAATAATATAAATTTTTCTTGTTCAAAACAAACGATAAACGTACGTCAAAAAAATTATATCATTGAAAAAATTGACAAGTACAACATATTTAAATAAATAAAAATTAAAATAAAATATTAAAACTGTGATTTTGTTTTATTTACAGCTAAACAAGGTCTTTATTTGGATACATTGGATGCACAACGTTTACAAAAGATTCGTGAATTAGAAACTGTTGAGATTAAAGAAGAAATTGAAAAGGAAGTTGTTCATCAAAAACCTGTATTTTTAACCCCATTAAACAATCTGGATCATTTAAAGGAAGGTGAACACGCACATTTGGAATGTCGCGTAGAACCCATCAACGATCCAAATTTGAAGATCGAATGGTACGAATAACATTTCATATATGTTGGGTTAATTAATGTTATGTAAAATCAATGAATTTAATTTAATATTAAAATTGTAGGTTTGTAAATGGGGTGGCAGTAAGAACTGGTCATCGTTTCCGTACAACACACGATTTTGGTTATGTTGCATTGGATATATTGTATACTTATCCAGAAGATGCAGGTACTTACATGTGCAAAGCAACCAACTTGGCTGGAGAAGCTGTTAATACCTGCACAATTAAAGTTGGCTGTAAGTTTATACTTCATTTCAAATATTTTTCAAAAATAAATATTAACAATTTACATATGTCCTTGTCACGATCAGCAAAATCGAATAAACATCGTTCACCCGATTCCTACCTCCAAAAAAAACCCTACCCAACATATAAAAATGAATTCCCACAATTTTCCAAATCTCAGCATAAATTTACTAATGAAAATATACGAAAGGATTGTTGTTCAGTACCTTGTAAATCAATCGAACCTAACACGTATCACTGTAAAAAATCATTTACAAGTAAAATGTATTCCCAATCACCTAAAATAACTGTACACGATCCTAACAAACATTGTCCTGTAAGACGTATTACATTTAGACGATGATAACATGAATATTATTTCAAGTTAGTGAACAATTTATTATGAAATCAAACAATTTATTAATTTAATAAACAATCTAAAATTTGTATTATTTTATTCAGCTCGTCGCAGTATACTTTTGGATACTCAACATCCAGATGGTTTAGAAAAGATTCGTGAACTCGAAGCTCATGGTCATCCTGCAAGATTAGAAGTTGAAGAACCACCAGTAACCCCACCCAGATTTGTTTCTGAACTTAGGGTAAATTTCTAAAAATGAAAACAACAACAGTGACAACCACGAGATGCCAATAAATTGGATGATTATTTTCTAGGGTACTACTGAAGTTTATGAGGGTCAAACAGCACACTTCGAATGCCAAGTTGAACCACTTCACGATGCCAATTTACGAATTGAATTCTATCACAATGGCAAACCATTACCATCAGCATCCCGTTTCCATATGACATTTGATTTTGGTTACGTTGCATTGGACATCAGTCATGCAGTACCAGAAGATGCAGGACAATATTCCGTTAAAGCAATCAACACATTAGGACAATGTGTTTCTTCAATCGAACTTAAAGTAATACCCCGTGACAATATAATCTTGGATTCACAAAGACCAGAAGGAATGGACAAGATTCGTGAGCTTGAAGCACAACAACCATGGAAAAGACCAGACATACCGGAACCACAAACTAGACAACGACCTGTCTTTACACAACCCTTACAAAATATCGATGCTATACCCGAAGGTCACACAGCTCATTTCGAATGCAGATTGATACCTGTTGGTGATCCTACACTAAAAGTTGAATGGTTTAGGAATGAAGTACCTTTGGAAACAAGTATGACAAATAACATTTTGTTGACTACAAAATATTACTCAAATTATTTTGAATATTATAAAATGTTTTATTTTAGGTTCACGTATAACAAAGGTTCACGATTTTGGATACGTGGCTTTGGATATTACACATGTTCGTGATGAAGATGAAGGTGTTTACATGTGTCGTGCTTCTAATCCACTTGGAGAAGCAGTTACTACAGCATCGATGAAAATAAAAAGTTAGTTTTCTTCTACCATGTTTTATAACCTATTTTATATACAGTCTTCAATAAGAAATTTCATTACTTTGTGTGTGTGTGTGTGTATTTTTAGCTAAGGCCAGTATACAATTGGATACTCAACACCCAGAAGCACAACGTAGAATTGCACAATTGGAAGCTGATAAAGGACCTAGTCGTGCTGAAGAACCAGATAAGGTTTTCGACAAGCCAATATTTACTCAATTATTAACTGGACCAACAGAACTTTGGGAAGGTCAGCTTGCCAGATACGAATGTAGAGTTGTACCCGTGGGTGATGCCAGTTTGAGATTTGAATGGTACATGAATGGAGTCGAGTTAAAAATGGGTAAGTCTTATAAATCCTTCAAAATTATTATGTTTGAGTTACAATATTCTCAAATGTTAATATTAATCATTAAATTACAGGATCTCGCTTCCATGTAAATCATGATTTTGGTTATGTAACATTGGACATATTGAAAGTAATACCAGAAGATTCTGGTGTATATACTTGTAAGGCTATCAACAAAAGTGGTGAAGCTGTTTCGTCGATTTCATTGAAAGTTAAAGCACGTTCTGCAATTGATGCTCAAAGTATACAACCGGACGCATGGCAAAAGATTCAACTAAAGGAAGCTGAAATGAATAAAGTACCAGAGATGTTCGTTGATACAACTCCACAACAAGCACCAGTTTTCACCAAACATTTAGAAAGTTATGATAAATTGATTGAAGGACAACACGTTTATCTAGAAGCTCAAGTAGAACCAAGAGCTGATCCTAATTTGAGAGTAGAATGGTTCAAAAATGGTATATCATTGCAAACCGGTACAAGATTACGTAGTACATTTGATTTTGGTTTAGTCACGTTGTCCATTAATGGTTTGAGACCAGACGATTCAGCAATTTATACTTGCAAAGCTACAAATTTACTTGGAGAAGCTGTGTCTACTTGTAGTTTGAAGATCGTGGATCGTCATTGGCTTCTTGGTGATACTCTTCATCCAGACGCATTACCTAAAATCGATGCTCTTGAACAACCACAAGTTGGTACTACTGAACAACCTGAACCAACATACGAAGAACCAGTTTTCATAACCCACTTGAACAATGTTGAATGCGTCGAAGGTGACAACGTTCATTTCGAGTGTAACGTAGAACCATCGAAGGATCCAACTATGAAGATCGAATGGTTCATGAATGGCAAACCATTACCAACTGGTGCCAGATTTAAATCAACATACGATTTTGGATACGTTGCACTCGATATTACTCATAGTTACGAAGAGGATTCAGGTATCGTAACAGTCAAAGCAACTAACTCTAAAGGAACAGCACAAACATCTGGAACACTTAAATGTACCAGCAAACAAAGTATTTACCTACAAACCCAACATCCGCAAGGTGAAGCTGGTCTGGAAAAAGTTAAAGAAGCTGAAGATGCATATCTATCCAAATACAGAAGACCCGATGCTAAACCTGAACACGAATACCCCAAACCAATTTGGACTGTACCACTTCAACCAGAATTCAAATTGGGTGAATCTGAACCTCTTCATCTGGAAGGTCAAGTCGAACCAAAAGATGATCCTGATCTGAAAATCGAATGGTATTTCAATGGTAAAGCATTAGAACATGGTGCCCGTTTCAAGATGACCAGCGATTTTGGATTTGTTACCTTGGATTTGACTGATGTTTATGATCGTGATTCTGGTATTTATACTTGCAAAGCTTATAACAAAGTTGGAGAAGCTTTTACATCTACTACGGTATATTGTTCAACTAAAGAAAGTGTTATCGAGAAATCTCAACATCCAAAAGGTAAGGAAGGTTTGGAAGCCATTCAAGATCTTGAAGAATCACTGAAACGACAGGAAGGTGGTTTACCAGAAAGCGAAGAAGGACACCCACCTGTTTTCACATCACAATTCGAGAACCTGACCAATCTATCTGAAGGTGAGATTGCTCATTTCGAAGCATCGTTAACACCAACTGGTGATCAGACAATGGTAGTCGAATGGTTCTATAATGGTAAACCATTGGAAGCTAGTCATCGTACTAGAACCGTTTATGCATTCGGAATGGTCGTGTTGGAAGTTCTGGGAACTAAAATTGAAGATTCTGGTACCTATTCTTGCAGAGCTACAAACAAATGGGGTAAAGCGGAAATTAGTGTTGAATTAGAATGCGTAGACAAATCTAAAGGACAAAAACCAAAATTCACGACCCATATACAATCCTTGGAAGGTTTGAAAGATGGACAATCTGTACACTTCGAATGCACTCTCATTCCTGTTGGTGATCCACATATGAAAGTTGAATGGTTCCACAATGGAAAACCACTCAGACATTCTTCACGTTTCAAGATGGTTTCTGATTTTGGATTCGTCGTAATGGACATTGCTGGAGTCATGTCACACGACACTGGTGAATACGTATGCAAAGCAAGCAACAAATATGGCGAGGATTATACGAAAGCAACCATCAAATGTTTCGGTAAAAGTGGAGTATACTTGGATTCATTGCAACCTGATTCTCTTGCTAGGATTCGTGAACTTGAAAGTTATGGTGGTGAACAACCAACAACACCGACAACACCTGTTGCCGAACCACCCAAATTTATTACCCAAATTGCTGATATCACGAAACTGGTTGAAGGACAATCTGCTCATTTCGAGGCCAGATTGACACCTGTTAATGATCCAGATTTGAAAGTGGAATGGTATTATAATGGCAAAAAACTACCGCATGGTCATCGTTACAGAACTTTCCATGATTTTGGTATAGTCATTCTTGACATACTTTATTGTTACGAAGAAAATTCCGGTGTATACGAATGTAGAGCATTTAACAAGTACGGCGAGGATACAACTAAGGCTACTTTGAAGTGTTTCTCAAAGTCCAGTCTTATCTTGGAATCTCAATTACCAAAAGGAATGGAAGGTGGTTTAGAAAAGATTCAAACCTTAGAAGATTCTATGATTCGTACCAAAGATGAGAAAACTGTTGAAGAACGTGGAAAAGCTCCAGTTTTCACTGTACCTTTAAGCAACATCGATGGTCTTCGTGAAGGTGAAAGTGCACACTTCGAAGCCAGACTTACACCTACCGATGATCCAAGATTAAAGGTATGTATTTGTTATTATCATGTAATTTGACCAACAATAAATAAAAACTATGTTTCTATAGGTTGAATGGTTCTGGTATGGTAAACCACTTCGAACAGGATCACGATTTCGAACATTCTGTGATTTCGGTTTCGTTATTTTGGAGATCTCACCAATTTACCCTGAAGATTCCGGAGAATATAGCTGTAGAGCAACTAACGATTACGGTGAAGCAGTAACCACGTGTACTATGAAATGTACAGGAAAACGTAGTATCATTCTTGAATCGCAATTACCAAAAGGTATGGAAAGTACGATCGATAAGATAGCCGAACTTGAAGGTCTTGGAAATGAACCAGGCCAACCAACTCCTGACGATGATACGGGAAAACCACCTGAATTCATCACAACTCCATCAGATTTAACACTTGCTGAGAATTCTTTAGCTCATTTCGAATGCAGACTCGTACCCATCAACGATTCCAGTATGAGAGTCGAATGGTTCCATAATGGAAAGCCTTTATTAGCTGGTACAAGAATAAAAACCATTCATGACTTTGGTTTTGTCATTTTGGAAGTAGCCAATTGTTATCAAAGAGATTCTGGTCTTTACACGTGCAAAGCAACTAATCGTCACGGGGAAGCAACCGTTTCCTGTAAATTGCAAATTCGTGGTCGTCAAGGTATCATCTTGGAACCACAATTACCAAGCAATTTCAAGACTGGTACTGAAAGTATTCAAAAATTAGAAGAATCCCTTTACAAGAAAGATGAAATCTTAGCTGAAGAAGAAACACCTAATCCACCAAGATTCATCGTTGAATTAAAAGACATCGAAGTTGAGGAATCTGGTCCAAGTCATTTCGATTGTAGAGTTGAACCAGTCGGTGATCCAACTATGCGTGTTGAATGGTACCACAATGGTAGACCATTTGCAACTGGTTCTCGCGTACATCAGATAAATGACTTTGGTTTTATTTCATTGGACATGTCTTACACATATGCTAGGGATAGTGGTGAATATGTTTGCAGGGCTACCAACAAATGGGGTACTGCAACAACTAAAGCAACCATAACATGTAAATGTAAGTATTTTCTAAACAAAAACAATTATCCTCATTTAACAAATTCTAGCAAATATTTAATCATTTATTCTTTTATTTGTAGCTAAGAAAACGATAGATTTCGATTCCCAATTACCATCAGGCATGAGTGGAGAAAAATTAAAGGAATTAGAACGTGGACCTATCAGTGAACCACCAGCTGAGGAAGCACCACGTGAACCACCACGTTTTATTACACAGATTCAATCAGCTACAGTTGACGAATCAGAACCAGTCAGGTTCGAATGTAGAGTGGAACCAAAAGATGATCCTAACTTACGCATTGTATGGTACAGAAATGGAAAGCTTATTCCTGCTGGTCACAGATACAGAACTGTCTACGATATGGGTTTCGTATCTATGGATATTTTGTACGTGTATCCTGAAGATTCTGGTGAATATGTTTGCAAAGCTATCAATGATCTTGGTGAAGATACTACAAAAGCATCCGTGTCTTGCAAGAGTATGTATTTTTTATTAAAAAAAAATATTGACACAAAGTTTAACAAAATTCATTCAATAAAATTGTATTTCAGAACTACCAAGTATCATTCTTCAAAATCAAGTACCAAAAGGCATGAAAAAATCAGAAGCTTTGATGCAAATGGAAGCAACTATTAAAAAGTACACCTCAGAAGTTCATTTGACTGAAGATGACCTTTACGATGCTGATAAAAAACAACCACCACGTTTCGTCACTCAAATACAGGATCAAGTTGAACTAGTTGAAATGAACAGTACCAAATTTGAATGTCAATTGGCACCAGTTGGTGATCCAAATATGAAAGTTGAATGGTTCTTCAATGGCAAACCACTGCCCCATAAAAACAGATTTACACCAATCTACGATTTTGGTTATGTTGCTATGAACTTTGGTTGGGTTTATCCTGAGGATAGTGGAGAGTATCTTTGCAGGGCTACCAATTTATACGGAATGGATGAAACTAGAGCTGTTATTCGTACAGCAGGAAAACCTGGTATCATTTATGAGTCCCAATTACCAAAGGGTATGAAGAGTATTGAAAAAATTCGTGAAATGGAAGCAGCATGGCAGATGTATGATAATTAACAACAACATATTATTGTTCAATTGTAATAATAAATATTAATAAATGTTTTTATCTCTTTACAGTGTTCCTGAAGATGAAGGTGAAGAAGAAAAGGTACGTGCACCACCGGTATTCGTTAGCAAACCAGAACCAGTTACTGTTGAGGAAGGTGACTGTTCAAGATTTTGTTGCCGAGTTACGGGTCACCCAAGACCACGTGTTATGTGGATTCTTAATGGACACACTGTTGTTAATGTATGTGGTTTTATTTAATTATATTATACAATTAATTAGATTATCATTGTTTAAATAAATATCGTGTTACAGGGATCACGTTACAAGTTGACATATGACGGCATGTATCATCTTGATATTCCAAAAACCAGACAATATGATCACGGAAAGGTTGAAGTAATCGCAAGAAGTTCAGTTGGGGAATCACGTACGGAAACATTTTTAACTGTTAAACAACGTAGCGACGATTATCGTGGTGTATTGAAGAATTCACCGAGACGTAAGTTTGAATTTAACGATCATATCAAAACACTATTATACAAATATGCTAATTTGTATCAATATTATAATTGGTTACTATATATATGATAATTATTAGAAATATTGATACAAAGAATGCAAATAGCAAAACTGAACAAAATATACTTAAGCAGAACCGAAAACAATGATACAATATGGCACATGATCAATATAATGATAGCAACAAATGAGAAGGGGGAGGTGTTACAAATGCGTACAATCGCAAAACACAGTACATAAAAATATATAACGATACGACACATTATAAGATATATATATATATACATTAATCAATTAAGAAACAAATGACACTTGAGACAATTTGAACACAATCAAACCTATTGCAAATCTATTTATCCTAATTCCTATTAATTCCAATTGATCAATCCAATTGACCTTGTCCTAATAATCTGGCAAATCATCCCTACGAGTACCTTCGCTACCAGCTTCTTCTTCTTCTTCTAATTCTTTGGGATTTTGGAAATCGGACGAGAATTTCGAGCAATGTGACAGACCTTCCTTCGAATTACGCATTACGCGATGGATTAACGCAATTCAGGTATGACAAGTCATGGATAGAGCATTTATTTATTTAATTTATTTATTTATTTATACCACCAATATTACAACCACCACCACTACTACTACTTTATCATGTTTCACGAATGTTACAAAAATTAATTTATTAACACGGAGAAAAATATTCGGAATATTTTTCTTCGAGTGTTAATATTATCAATTAATTTTTTTATTATTATTATTATTGTTATTGTTGTTGTTTTTGCACTGGAGAAAACGGGTTTTTTGTGGCTCTAATTGTTGACTTTTTATTTCATATTTTGTTATTTATTGTTGAACGTAAATCACGTTTTTTGTTTTTTCGATCGTGGATAAAAAATTGATATTATTTAAAAAAATATTTTTGTTAATAAATAAATGAATTTTAGATTGTAAAAGTAGAGCTCCGTATTCCTCAGTGTTTATTTTTGTGTGTCCTATTTTATTTGATCGTTTTATTTAATTTTGATTTTTTTAGTTTTTTTAGTTGATTATGCTAGAGAATTGTATTTTCTGTGTTTTTTTCTTTCTTTGGGTTAGTTTTTAATTTGTTGAAATTAAATCCTCGTTGGTCCATATCCTTAAAAATCAATCTGATGATTATTATGTGTCTCAAATAAAATGTGTTCAATGAATGGTGAATATGAATTATGTATATATGAAGTATTATGAAAAAAAAAAATATAAAAATGCATTTTTTCAATTTCCATGTCTTTGGAAAATCAAGGTAAACCTTCAAACGTGACGAAGGGTACAGAATGATTGATCTAAGTGTACCATTGTTACTGACGTTATTAAAAAAAAAAAAAAATGCAAAATAGAATGAAAATAGAAAAAAAAAGGTTTGGGTACAAATCGTGTATTAACACCACGTATTCTAACTTGAATGAAATTTTTTTTTTTTTTGAATGTCCACCTCTGTCTCCGATTATTTTGCCGAATTTTGAAATAATTGTTTCCTGGGATTAAGTTGGAAAGATAGAAATGTGTTGCATCGCCAATGAAGTACTGTGTCATTATTTATTATTCCAATTTGAAAAACCTTTTCGTAGATATTTGCAACGAATCAACGAACAAAATTGTCAAATTATATTTAAAAAAAAAAAATTAACTAAATAAACCTTTAACTTATGTTAACTGTAAACCTTAAGTTAAACCTCTTAACTTATGTTTTTATAGTATTTTATAATTGGATCAAAAGTTTTATCAATGATCAAAGTTTTAGGTTTTCAAATCAATTGTCAAATTGTGTTTACAAAAAAAAAATTAACTAAACAAACCTTAAACATAAAATTGGATCAAAAGTTTTATCAAAGTTTTAGGTTTTCAAACTTCAAAAAAAATATCGTTGTAACTACGAAATTTATAAAATCGAATTTTTGTTTTTTCCTCAACTGGACGAAGATAAAAAAAAAATAAATCGACATACGTTGTTGTTTAAAAAAAAAAGAATTGACATGTGGGGGAAAAATGTACGAACGAATGGTCTAATCAATTTGTTCCCTAGCTTGGTACGATTATGGACTAACCCAATACCAATCGGAGAGACAGAACACAGAACTCGAGCGTGTATTTGAAGAACGTCATCAAACAGTATCACAAGGTGTTGAAATTGCTACGGAACATCTTGGACAAAAGGTATTCAAAGAACCTGAAGCAGAATGGCAAAAATCTGTTAAGAGTAAAAAGAATGAGGATTATTATCAAAAATTGATGAGCTTGGAAGAGGAACAAGTATTAAAGGAATCCAGATTGAGGGAATCTTCTCATCAATTTGCAATACCTGGTGACAAAGTTGTATCAAGTTCTATGGCCAAAGGAATGGCACAAAAATATCAAGAAAGTCTGTAAGTAATTTTTTTTATTATTTATATTTATATGTGATAAGATATATATATATATATATATTAGGGTGGGTCGAAAAAATTACTTTTTTTTTTCTCAAAAATTTTCTAATATATATTTATGTGTATTTAATAATTATATATTATTATAAATATATAATAAATATAAAAATAACAATATTAAATATAATTATTATAAATATTTAATTTATATATATAATTTTATTAAAAATTTAATATACCTAATCGCAATTAAATAAATTCCAGTGAAACGCAGGATATAAAAGAAACAACTCAACCACCACCACAAGCAAAATTCGTGAAGAAACCACACGTAACCGAGGTAGATATCGATACTGAACGTGTAAAGGGTACTGGAAGGTACCCACCAGAACCTTCAGAATCACTGGTTCATGGACGAGAAGTTCACGTTGCTAAACAAAAACAAACTCAGAAAGAAGTAAAAGGTGATTTAGAAATAACCAGAAAAATCACAGCAACTGAGACAACTGAAGTTGAACACAAAGCTCAAACTCAAGAACGTGTTGTTCAAGGACAAGTGAAACCTGCTAAACCTCCAGTTTTTACGAAAAAGATTCAACCATGTAGAGCATTCGAACAGGAACAAGCAAGATTTGAGGTTGAATTTGACGGTGATCCATTGCCAACCATTAAATGGTACAGGGAAGATTTTCCAATTAAAAATTCACCTGATTTACAAATTTATACGTTCAGTACGAAATCTGTATTGATCATTCGTCAAGTATTTATGGAAGACTCAGCAGTTTTTTCAGTCATTGCTGAAAATCGCGGAGGTAAAGCTAAATGCAGTGCCAATTTGGTTGTTGAGGAACGTAGAAGACAACCTGGTAGAGGTGGAATCGTACCACCCAGTTTTCTATCAACAATTCAAAATACTTCAGTGACAACTGGACAATTGGCAAGATTCGATGCCAAAGTTACTGGTACCAAACCTTTGGATGTTTATTGGTTGAAGGTAATATTATCATTTACCTAATTGCAACAAATTGTTTTTTATTCTTTCAAACCCAACATACAATTGTTTATTTTTTAGAATGGTAAAAAAGTGACGGCTGATATTCGTTATAAGACATTAGAAGAAGATAACATTTACACCTTGCTCATTTTGGAAACGATACCAGACGATTCGGGTAAATACGAATGCGTTGCAATAAACAGTGCAGGTGAAGCCCGTTGTGATGCTGAATGTACAGTTCGAGGACCACAATCACCAACAAAAACGGCCAAACCAACAACACCTGGTGTTGAAAAAGCACCTGCTGTATTAGAACCACTCAAAGATCAAACAATCAAGGAAGGAACTTCAGTTGCATTTGCATGCAAAATTACAGGAAAACCTGTACCCACTGTTCAGTGGAAAAAAGGTGACAAGGTAAATACGAATAAATCATTTTATCATGAGGAAAAGAGAATAGAATACAATTTATTAATGTAATAATTGTTAATAAAATTTATAGGTAATCAAACCGTCGAAATATTTCCAAATGCAAAAGGATGGTGATCTTTGTACTTTGAAAATAACTGAAGCATTTCCTGAAGATGAAGGTGTTTACAAATGCATCGCCAAAAATCCTGCCGGTGATGTTACAACATCTGCAAATTTGAGAGTTCTTGGTAAGGATCAACAGAAAGAAAAAACAAATCTACAAATTGTAACAAATTTTTCATAAATTTATTTTATATAATTTAGCTCCGGATGCGGCTGACATTTTGCCTAAATTATCACCGTTAAAAGATCAAATAGTTTCTGAGGGACAACCGGCCCAATTTAAAACTCAGGTTACACCAGCTAAACCAAAGCCAACGATTCAATGGTACAGGGAAGGTGCCCTTATACCTCAGTCGCCCGATTTTCAGGTACAAAATTCATTTGACACGTTTATATTTGAACGAATCATGATTTGAATGAATGATTTCTTATAAAAACGTTCTCGTTGATTAAAATTTCAGATGATTCATGAGGGCAACAACGCTGTATTGTTAATCGCAACAACTTACGAAGAGGACACTGGTACGTTCAGTTGCAGAGCTACAACCTCGGCCGGTACCGTAGAAACATCTGCGAAACTCATCGTCAAAAGTAAGAATTAAAAAAAAAAAAGAAAAAAAACATCCGTAAAAAATTCAATTGCTAACACGAAACGCGATTGGATTGATCCAGTAAAAAAAAAAAGAAACTCAAAAAAGAAAAGAACAAAAACACGTACCTTTAGATAACTGCCAAAAGAAATTCGTATCACAGATGAGACAATAAAAATGTTTTCAAGGTCATAACTAAAAACACGTATTATCAATTTCGTAATTTTCAGATATTATTTTTTGTTGATTCATGTTTATTATTGTTTTAAATGTTATACGAATTTCTATGTGTGCCCATGGGGGTCCATCGATGGTAAACCCATGAGTATATTTATTTTTTTTTCGCTTTTTATTGCGTTACTCTAAAAAACCATATAACCCATTTTCCTATTTTTTTTCTTTTTTTTGTTTTGAAAAAACCCTTTTTCCAACGAGTCTATTAAAAAAAAAAAAATTTAACTTTAATCCCTTAATTAAAAAAAAAAACATTTTTTAATTGCACAATACGGGGAGTTCATCGTACTAACTCGTCGTGGTTTTTTTGTTTTTTTTAAAAGTAGACGAGCGAGTGAAACGAGCTGCTTTTTAATTATGTTTGATGACGTTGAATGCTTTTTTTTCAACGGAAAAGAAAGAAATTTTATTTTTTATTTTTCTCTCTATCTGTCTTTCTCTTTTTTTAAAGTTCGACTACTAATCGAAAAGAGAAGGAAAAACAATTAATCATTTTTACGAAGGTGGTGCTTAAAAAAAAAAAAAAAGAAAAATAAGATAAGGGGTTGGTTGTGACGAAAAGTGCAATGCAAAAAGGATTGTTGCAAGGATTGAAGGATTGTTAGCATGTTCCAAATATTTGGACATACTTTGTTTTCTTTTTTATTTTTTTAATTTTGACATGACGAACGTAGGGTGAAAAAAAAAACAACGAACAAGGTATTAATCAACGAGCGAGACATCACTCTACGTACGTTTTTATGTTAGATATTAAAAAAAAAAAGAAAATAATTGAATTGAAAAAAAAAAACGTGTACAGGTGGTGCTTCGATAGAATTATAAATAATAATTAATAATAATAATTAATATACTTTGTGTAAATAAGAAAAATGATAAATTAAGAGAGAAAGATGAAAGGGAATTTGAAAGTTAAGGAACAACAAATGAAAAGAAAAATATATATTAATGTTTAAGTTAAAAAAAAACAATGAAGAACAAAAGCCTCGACGAATAACAACAACAACAAAACAATAACAATGATTATTAATTTATAAATATATAAACTCGTTTACTCGTTCAATTGTACTCATCTTGTTTAAATGTTTCATAATTAGAGAACACAAATATAATGTTAGAAAATAATATATATATTCATTAATTAATAGTAATTAGTCAAATAGAATATGTGTAACATTGTTTTTTTTTCTTCGTGTGAAAAGAAAATGAGGAGGAGTGGGGGTGTCTAAAATCCTTCCTTCAACTGCAACAAATTCGCGTGACGATAAAAAAATATTACACGACACGAAAAAAAAAAGAAAAAAAAACACACCTAACATATATAAAACAAACAATCAAAAAAAAAAAAAAAGAAATAATTTTTGAAGCGTTTCTTGCACTTATATTACTCCGTTGTCAAAGTTTAATCAGCTGCTAATAATCATTTAACACAACCGATCGATTTATTTATTTTATTGTACAATGGAACACACAAAAAATATCTAAATAAAAATTAATTAAAAATACGTCTACAAACGTCTGATTTGTTATCGATTCGTCGACTAGATCAAATATATATATATATATATATAGATTTAATTAAGAAAATTAATACTCGAGAAATTAAGAGAATGATATGGGTGCATTTTAAATTACAGTATTAAAAAAAAAAAAACAAATTAAAGTAAAGATAAAGTAAAGTAAAGATATAATGATCAAAGAAAACCGACAAAACGAATTATTCTTCTTCATCTTCTTTTTATTTTTCATTTTTTATTTTCTCAAACGTCATTTTTATCGTTTGCACGAAATATAACGTGACTCGAGGAGGAAGGTGAAAAGAAAAAAAAAGCAGGCGTGTTACACGAACCGTAATATATAGAATATAGAATATAAATATAAAAAAAGAAGAGTGTAGGAGGTGGGGGTGAAGAGTGAAGTGATGGTAATAGAACAGAAACACATAAATTTACTTCTAGTATAATTACTGTTTATCTTATCCTACGAAGAAGCAAAAAAAAAACCAAGATGGAAACAAAATTGATCTTCAACGTAGAGTTTCACGGATAGACAAACCCCCTCTTTATGCGTGCGTAGAAAAATATTTTTATAATACCATATCATTATCATTATCATCATAATTAATAAATTCCTAAGTATTGAATTAGTTATGGTGAAAATGAACGACCATATTGAAACCTTTTTACGTTTGACACGAGAGAATCTTAACATTCCGAGTATCAGCTTTCCAACAACCCGACCCTACGGACTCCGGACTCTTACCACCACCCTCCTCCTCCTCCTCTCAGCTATTCCCCTCACCACCCACCCCTCTCAAGCAGCTGTTTTAACGAGCGTGAAGAGAGTAGCTCGTCTTAAAGATATAAACGTATATATTTTCCTCGGTAGTTTCTGCTCTTTCGGTCGTTTCAAAAGTAGAGGCAAGCAACCAAGCAAGCAAGCGGACACGTCAGTGCCGTGTGCACACCCTCCTAGGCCCTCTTCTTCGGCTATTTCTGACCACGTGACGTGTATTACATTACCTAACTATATTTGGCCACCACCCGGTAACGAAACTCTACGAATACTCTGTAAATTCATGTGCTGAGTTACCACTACTCAAATTTATATATATTTGTAGACACAGACACATATGTAGACATATATATTCGTGAGACTGCTTTTTCTCTCTAACGTATCTTTAAACTCATTATTATTACCCCCTTCTCGTCAGTTGGCTAAGTCTAACTTATTATGATAGTCATTTCAAAATTGTATTTCTTTATTTGTTTTTAGAAATTTATATACATAAATTATTATATATTTTTTAATTATTATATTATTATATTTATATATTTTAGAAAAGAAATTCTTCTATGGTTATGTAATATTATTAACGGTTTATTATAATATAATATATGGAGTTTGAATTTATAGTTGCATATGAGTAATACGTTAGTTTTGTTTTTTGCATTTCAATGGTATGGAATATTAAACCGGATATAACGCATTTCCATGTACCGTGAATGGAACGATGAAGTTATTCTATTTCTATCTTTTTTTTTCTTCGAATACCTTCGTGCAAACATAACGTTCAATCTTTTATTAATAATAAGAAGAAGATGAAGATGAAAAATCATTAAATTGTTTATTTCTCCCTCAATAGAATATTGAATACGAAAAATATCAAATTTATATATATATATATATATTACAAAAGAAAACTGTAAATATTTTCGGAAGAACGAAAAGCGAGCCAAAGAATTACGAATAGAAGAAATATTGGAAACTCTTCTACCCCTACCCACCAGCAATACCACCACCAACACTACTACTAGCACCCCCGATGACGATAACGACCTTGAAATCGGCAACCACCTGGAAAACTAAATACGTGCCAAGAATCAACGTTGATTCGGCAACCAACAAAAAAATGAGAGAAAAAACAAGTACGATGAATCATTTAACATCGAAGATTAGGAGAATTGGGGTAGAGGTAAGGGGGGAGGAACCCCCTTAATTTTATTCGTCTTTTGGTTTGGTGGTGATTCTTCGATCTTCTAACATCATCCATTCCATCGTCGAGGAACGCAAAATGGGGAAAGGGGGGAGGTGCAGGTCGACGAAGCAGAAGACTATTTCGGCACCAAGCAGCAGCTGTCAGTGAATCAACTTAGGCCAAAAATAATACTCGGAGAGTACCCGCCGCGTTTCGTGTCAGCGTACTCTTAGTCGTCGCATGAGGGAAAGAAAATTTATTTCTGGTTAGACATTAGTTTTATGTTCTCAAACTTACTTCAGGAATACCACCACCACCTCCTATTATTCATTTATTACTAACTTTGAGGAGGTCCTTTTTTAGGTTGTAATAATAATAATAATAGAGACTTATATATATATATATATATATATATATTTAACTTTAATTTTTAATTAACTGGCTTAAGTTCATTATAATATTTTATTTAATTAAATATCAATATAAATTATATTATTGCACTATATGCGAAATATTAAATATAAAATAATTATATATAAATATATGTTTAATATAAAATTAAATTCATTATTATAAATTATAATTTCCAAGTTAAATTAATTTAATTATATATTACATCACGAATTTTATTTTATATTGCAATAATAACATCTACGAATTAAAAATTAATACACACACAAAAATTATTACATGAAAATAATTAAAAAAAAATAAGTTTCGGTCATTTTATTGAATTGTTATTAACAATTGTTATTTTCAAATTCAATCTTAATGAATATTATTAAATATATAATAAAAAAACAAACAAATGATTGTAAAAACAGAACTCGCTATAAAGAAAAGACATTTATTATTAAGAATAACAATTTAAAAATAATAACTATTATTATTATTAGAACATAATGGGGGAGTAAAAAACATGACATGTAAATTCCTAAAAAAGAAAATGAGAAACAAATTTGTAGTGTAGGTGTTTGTTTGAGAGACACAACAGGAAAGATAAGAGGGTCAGGGTTGCAACGACTGCCACTGCTAGACGTTGTGGACTTCTTACTTTATTTTTATTTTTATACATCATGACCAATCCAATTCGCGTAAATGATTCATCCAATAAATATAATGTGTCACACGTTAAATTGTGGTAGATCACTGGCACCCCTTCCCCCGAATTCTACAAACGGGACAGACTTTCTTTAAAAACTCGTTCACGAATCTGTACATTGATTTTCTTATCTCATTATCAAAGTAATATTTTGATAATGAATGAAATATTCTTTTTATTTTCTACATATATCTACGTTTATATAATAATAATTATTATTATTAATATAGAATTCTATGATATTATTTCGTAGCACCACTTTGTACAATTGAAATTTGTTTAAACAATCTTATGCACCATCTTCGTAACTGTTTATCACAAATTAAAAACAGTCGTGTCCAGTTCAAATACGGCCGCACTTCAATTGAACCTAACACGATCAAAAAATGTATTATAATTTAAATAAAAAAAAAAAAAATACATGTGTGTGGTTCAATCGAAGGCGGCCTGAAACTGTCAAAGAAAACCACAAAAAAACTGTCACAACTTGTCTCACACGAGTCTCTTTAAAAACACACAAATACAAACACTGTACTAAAGTAAACACCACACTACACTAAACACAATGTTGACACTTTTAACTAAACACGAATTTGAACTACACACCTAACTAAAAAAAGAAGTAAAAAAAATTGATAATAATTCCAAAAAAATATTACATGATATAAAAACCATAACTCAAAAAAATTCCATTAAATCCCATTTTTCATGGGACTCATCTTCCAACGAAGTTTACGAGAGAGTGGTTTCCTTTAGAGCTTGTTCATCTCCGGCTTCCAGTAGATGACTATTAAGGGTAGCCTAATGTCGGAGTCAGAAGTGTGTGTGTGTGTAAGACGTCATAGTAAGTCGTCTCGAGTCATCCCCACTCCACTACTATTTCTTAGAGATTTGTCCAACCTTCGGATCATGCAAACATCGTTTATGCATCATGACCAAACCCTCTCCCCTCTTCTTACCACCACCACCACTACTACTTTCACTCTTTGGTTCACCTTTTATTTCTCTCTTCTCAGTTTATTACTAAGGAAATGTAATATACTCCATTGTTTCTAAGTTACACACCTTTTATTTGTTTCTTACCTTTACTATTTGGTTTATTTTACCTTTACATCCCACCCTACTCCCTTTCCCCTACTCCAAACTACATTTTCTTATAGTTGGAACGTTGTCTCATCTTTTACCTATAGATCAATCGTAGTACGATCCCAAAAACATATTTTGAATAATTTCAATTAAAATTTGTTTTGTTCGAAGGTCGACACATTTGGCGATTTGCCCTTTTATTTTATTCCCCCCCCCCTCCTTACTATTACGTACTTAATTTGGCTCGCAATAACGAATTACCCAGTGCTCAAAATTACAATGCACGACTACTTTTCGATTTACTCCCTTACCCCCCACACCCAGACCCACACTCCCACCCTTCCCGGTTTTTTTCTTTTTTTCCGATCTTAATCTTCAAGTTATAATTTGAGAACACGACGTTACGTTACTGACAAAATATTATTTTAGTATTGCGAAATGACTTTATCTTTGACAGAAATATTTCATTACTATAGTTTGTTTTGTTTTTAAGTTTGTTGTTGTTGTTATTTAAATAATAAAGCTTCACAAGTGCATCATAATTGAAATAAATGTTAGATAATTTATATTTACATTAATCCTTATGATTTTAATATTATTTTTTTTTTTTGAAAATGTATCTCAAAGTGTTTAAATATTCGAGTAAGTTAACCTAGAAAACATAAATTGATTATAATATTTCAGAAAGAAAAGGGACTTATTACAAAGTTCCAGCAGAATCGGGGCCAGGTTATAAAACTGATGATAAATTTGTGGATGGTATTGAGAAAGGAAAGGATGTGATATTAGAACCATTGTTATTGGATGAGGAAGGTTTACCGATCGATGATAAACCTCTTCAACCAGGTGATGAAACTTTACCTTGGCGAATAGGTCGTGTTAGTCATAGACCTAGAATTACAAGTGTAACACCATGGAGAAAAGATAAACCAAAATCTAAGGATTCGTCATTGGACAAATTGCAATTGGTTGTTGAAGGTGAAAAGAAATCTTGGATAGAAGAACAAATCGTTTTGAAAAAGACTGAACATAGGATACGAGATATTCCTAAAGAAACTTTGGAACAAGTTGAATTGAAACCTACGAAAATTGATAGAAAAGAAATCAGAAGACCCAGTCAAGAAACTGTGACGTTGAAACCAGTAATCAAAGATGTTACATTGGGAAGGAAAGAAGTGTCTGAAGTTTCACGGATTGAAGAAACTTCTAAAGAATTGTATGTTGAAGAAGAAGATGATAAACGTTTACAATTGTCACGTAAAGTGGATGAAACGATTACCAAAAAGGATGAAGATCAAAAACCCAAAAAAAGTGAACCCACTAAGAAAACAATTTCGAAGAAAGATGAAAGAATCGAACACTTTGAAGAACAAGAAGATACGACACTTTTGGATTTATCTAAGATATCTGAAGAAAAGAAGATAACAAAAGACAAAATAATTTCTGAACAAGTAGAACAACCTAAACCTTGGACTGAAGAAAAAGTAACGTTGAAGAGAGCTAAAGTTGAAAGAAAAGAATTGGTCAAAGAAAAACCAGAAACTATTAAATTAAAACCATCGAGACCCGTCAAAACTGAAATACAAAAACCAGAACTTGAAGAAGTTGATCTTAAACCGGTTATTAAGGAATCAAAAGAAGAATATCGTGACGATGAAAGTACCAAATTAATTCGTGTTTCTAATGAGGTCAAAGAAACGAGAAAATTATCGAAGGAAGATATTGAAATGAAACCTTGGACTGAAGAAAAAATTACATTGAAAAAATCTAAACCTGATAAAAAAGAAATTCCCAAAGAAGAAATTGAAAATGTTGATTTGAAAGCAGTGAAAAAAGAAACGATCGAAAAGAAATTAACACAGAAAGATGAAACTGAACAATATGTCGAACAAGATGATGGAACAAGGTTGACTGTAACTTCAGAAACTGACGTGAGTGTTAAAACTGAATCAAAATTGAAAAAGATCGAAAAGAAACCACAAGTAACCGAGACAAAACCTTGGACTGAAGAAATGGTGACGCTGAAGAAAACAAAAGTTGATAAAAAAGAAATAACGAAAGAAACATTAGAAGAAGTTGAATTAAAATCTGTCAAACCTGAACAAAAGAAAGAAACAACTAAGAAAACGACCATAGAATTACAAAAAGTTGATGACAAAATTGTAGAAAGTATCGAAGAACGGGAAGATAGTAAATTGTTGAAGATTCAAAAAGATACCACGATAGATGAACGTAAAACTGAAGAAGGTATACCATGGTTGAGAGGACTGAAAAAACCAAAAGACAAAGTACCATTTGAAGAAAAAGAAGATACAACTACTCTAAAAATTGAAAGAGAGGAAGAAGAAACTAAAAAGAAGGAAATCACAGAAGAAAAACCAGTACCCTGGTTAAGGGGACTTAAGAAACCAAAAGACAAAATACCATTTGAGGAAAAAGAAGATGAAACAACTCTAAAAATTGACAGAGAAGAAGAAACTGAAAAGAAAGAAGTAAAAGAAGAAACACCTGTACCTTGGATAAGGGGAAAGAGAAAAGTAGAAAAAGCACCATACGTTGAGGAAGAAGATGTTACCAAATTAACAACTGATAAAGTTGAAGAGATTGAACAGGTTCAAAAGGAAACAGCTGTACCATGGATAAGGGGAAAGAAGAAGACAGAAAAAGCACCATACGTTGAGGAAGAAGATGTTACCAAATTAACAACTGATAAAGTTGAAGAAACTGAACAGGTTCAAAAGGAAACAGCTGTTCCATGGATTCGAGGTAAAAAACCAAAGAAAGAATTGGCACCTGAAGAAAAAGAAAAGGAAGAGGAAGCACCTAAGGAGGAAGTTTCTACACTTCCTTGGTTACGTGAGAAAAAATTAAAAAAGCCATTGGAAAAACCATTGGATGAAGAAAAGGAAAAGCCACGTGAGAAAACAGAAATTACGATGTCAATTAAACCTGAGGAAAAACCATTAGAGAAGGAAACACCTGTTGAAACTTCAACTGCACCTTGGCGTCGTGAAATGAAAAAGAAACCAACGCAAGAAGCACCAAAACCTGAGGTGGTACCTATGAAAGTGGAAGAAACGAAACAACCAATTAAAAAAGATGAACAGGTTATCGAAGATTTTAGGAGGTTAAGTTTGAAACCAACTAGACGTAGTAGCAGACAATTGGAACAGGAAGAAATGGAAAGACCAACGCTTAAACCTGTTGTACCAACTCCACAAGAACAATTGAAACCAGAGAGTACGGAAAAATTGGTAAATGGAGAAAAGGTTGAAGAAAAAACAGAGCTTCCTTGGAGACGTGGAAGAAAACAATCAGCAAAACCAATACCAGAAAGTACAACTGAAATCATTCCTAAAGAAAAAGAAACACCTAAAGAAACGGAAGTTACACCTAAAGTTACGTTGATTAAGAAACAGAAAGTACCGGAAGAAGCAAAACCAGAGGAAGTGATGTTGAAACCAGTTACGAGAATACCAAAAGAAGAAGAAATGAAAGAGGAGATAACTTTGAAACCAATTGTCAGAAGGAAGCCTGAAGAAGAGGCACCAGAAGAGGTGAAATTGAAACCTGTTAGGAAGGAAACGGTGCCCGAAGAAGTTAAATCAGAGGAAGTAACACTGAAACCAGTAGTCAAGAAGAAGCCTGAAGAAGCGCCAGAGGAAATTAAATTGAAGCCTGTAAGAAAAGAAAAAATTATCCCAGAGGAAGTTAAACCGGAAGAGGTTACGTTGAAACCAATCAAGCGACTTCCTAAAGAAGAAGAAACTAAGGAGAAAATAACATTGAAACCTGTTAAACGATTACCTAAAGAGGAAGAAACTAAAGAAGAAGTTAAACTCAAGCCTTTTAGAAAGGAAAAACCAGAAGAAGAAGCACCAGAGGAGGTTAAGCTTAAGCCTATAAGAAAAGAAAAGGCTCCAGAAGAGATTCAACCTGAGGAAGTGCAATTAAAACCAGTCAAACGTCTTCCGAAAGAAGAACAAATCAAAGAAGAAGTTAAACTCAAGCCTGTTCGTAAGGAAAAGCCAGAAGAAGCGGCAGAGGAAGTTAAATTGAAGCCTGTAAGAAAAGAAAAAGTTGTTCTAGAAGAGATTCAACCAGAGGAAGTGCAGTTGAAACCGGTTAAACGTCTTCTTAAAGAAGAAGAAACTAAGGAGGAAGTCAAACTTAAACCTGTTAGAAAAGAAAAGCCAGAAGAAGAAGCACCAGAAGAAGTTAAATTAAAACCCGTAAGAAAAGAAAAAGTTCCAGAAGAGGTAAAACCTGAGGAAGTGCAGTTGAAACCGGTTAAACGTCTTCCTAAAGAAGAAGAAACTAAGGAGGAAGTCAAACTTAAACCTGTTAGAAAAGAAAAGCCAGAAGAAGAAGCACCAGAGGAGGTAAAACTAAAACCTGTTAGAAAAGAAAAAGTTCCAGAAGAGATAAAACCTGAGGAAGTGCAGTTGAAACCGGTTAAACGTCTTCCTAAAGAAGAAGAAACTAAGGAGGAAGTCAAACTTAAACCTGTTAGAAAGCAAAAACCAGAAGAAGAAGCTCCAGAGGAGGTTAAACTTAAACCTGTCAGAAAGGAAAAGGTTCTTGAAGAAATTCAACCTGAAGAAGTTCACTTGAAGCCAGTCAAACGACTTCCTAAAGAAGAAGCAACTAAGGAGGAAGTCAAACTTAAACCTGTTAGAAAAGAAAAACCAGAAGAGGAAGCTCCAGAAGAGGAAGCTCCAGAAGAGGTTAAATTGAAACCTGTTAGAAAAGAAAAGGTTCCAGAAGTGGTACAACCTGAGGAGGTGCAGTTGAAACCACTTAAACGACTACCCAAGGAAGAAGAAACTAAAGAGGAAATAACATTGAAACCTGTTAAACGATTACCTAAAGAGGAAGAAACTAAAGAAGAAGTTAAACTCAAGCCTGTTAGAAAGGAAAAACCAGAAGAAGAAGCACCAGAGGAGGTTAAGCTTAAGCCAGTGAGGAAGGAAAAAGTTCCAGAAGACATCCAACCCGAGGAAATTACACTAAAACCAGTGAAACGACTTCCCAAAGAAGAGGAAACCAAAGAGGAAGTTAAACTTAAGCCTGTTAGAAAGGAAAAACCAGAAGAGAAAGCACCAGAAGAAGTGAAGTTGAAACCTGTTAGAAAGGAAAAAGTTCCGGAAGAGATACAACCTGAAGAGGTGCAGTTGAAATCAGTCAAACGACTTCCTAAAGAAGAAGAAACTAAGGAAGAGGTTAAACTCAAACCTGTTAGAAAAGAAAAGCCTGAAGAAGAAGCACCAGAGGAAGTTAAATTAAAACCCGTAAGAAAAGAAAAAGTTCCAGAAGAGATTAAAGCGGAAGAGGTTACGTTAAAACCATTAAAGCGTCTTCCAAAAGAAGAGGAAACTAAGGAGGAAGTCAAACTTAAACCTGTTAGAAAAGAAAAGCCAGAAGAAGCACCAGAGGAGGTTAAACTTAAACCTGTTAGAAAAGAAAAGGTTCCTGAAGAGGTTCAACCAGAAGAAGTACACTTAAAACCAGTTAAACGACTTCCTAAAGAAGAGGAAACTAAGGAGGAAGTCAAACTTAAACCTGTTAGAAAAGAAAAACCAGAAGAGGAAGCTCCAGAAGAGATTAAATTAAAACCTGTTAGAAAAGAAAAGGTTCCAGAAGAGGTACAACCTGAGGAGGTGCAGTTGAAACCTGTCAAACGTCTTCCTAAAGAAGAAGAAACCAAAGAGGAAGTCAAACTCAAGCCTGTTAGAAAAGAAAAACCAGAAGAGGAGGCTCCAGAGGAAATTAAACTCAAGCCTGTTAGGAAAGAAAAAATTCCGGAAGAAATTCAACCAGAAGAAGTGCATTTAAAACCAGTTAAACGACTTCCTAAAGAAGAAGAAACCAAAGAGGAAGTCAAACTCAAGCCTGTTAGAAAAGAAAAACCAGAAGAGGAAGTTCCAGAGAAAATTAAACTCATGCCTGTTAGGAAAGAAAAAATTCCGGAAGAAATTCAACCAGAAGAAGTGCATTTGAAACCAATTAAACGACTTCCTAAAGAAGAAGAAACGAAAGAGGAAATAACATTGAAGCCAGTTTTCAGAAAGAAACCTGAAGAAGAGGCTCCAGAGGAAGTTAAGCTCAAGCCAGTTAGAAAAGAAAAAATTCCTGAAGAAATAAAACCAGAAGAAGTGCATTTGAAACCAGTCAAACGACTTCCTAAAGAAGAAGAAACCAAAGAAGAAATAACCCTAAAACCTGTAGAAAAGAAAAAACCAGAAGAAAAAGTTCCAGAAGAAGTCAAACTGAAACCAGTCATAAAAGAAAAGAAACCCGACGAAGCCAAATCTGAAGAACTTGTTCCCGTTTCGGTTATTGAAAAACCGGAAGAAGAGAAACCAGAAGAAGTTAGTATATTCCCATGGCGACGTGGTAGAAAAACGAAAAAGGTTGTTGATTTTAAGGAAGAGGTTACTGTAGTTCCAATCGATCAAGAACAGGTGATAACAGAAATACATGAAGAAGTCAAAGAAATATCCGAAATAATTGTACGTCCTAAAGAAATTGAAGAGACTACAATAATTTCTGAAAAAGAAATTCTAATCCCTGAGAAAATAACCGAAAAAACAGAAGAAAAGATTGAACCAATTACCGAAATAAAACAAATGCCATGGCGGAAAGCTAGAAAACCTGAGAAAAAAATCGAAGAAATTGTACAAGTTGAACAAGTACAGGAAGATAAAAAAGTTGACGAAGAAATCGTAGAAAAGACTGAAGTATCGTGGAGAAAAGTTCGAAGAAAACCCGAAGAAAAACCTTTAGAAATTACTGAAAAGGTTATCGAAATTGTAGAAGAAGTTACAGAAAAACCTGAAGAACCTAAACCAATTCCAAAAGTTGTAGAAAAGGTTGAAGTAATAGAGGAAGTAACAGTTGAAACTGTAACAAAGAAACCAGAAAAGAAAGAAAAACCAAAATTAGAACCAACAAAAGTAGAAGAAATTCCTGAAAAACCAGAAGAAGTTGAAGAAATTCGTACAGATTTGGTATTGAAAAAACCAAAGAAGAAGGATAAACCAAAAGATGAACTTGTTCCACAATTGATAACTGAAGATAAGGAAGTCATTTCAGAAGATTTGACTTCTGTCCAAGATTTCCAAGTAACTCGTAAAGAAACCATAATCAAAACCGAAAAGAAACCGCAAGAAATTGTCCAAGACGATCAGAAAGTTGAAGAAATAGTTGAAGAAAAAGTTACGGAAGAAACTAAACGAAGACGTAGACAACGTACACAAGTTGACATACCAATTATAGATAAAGATAAAAAGATTGCGCCAAGATTCATCCAAAAATTGCAACCAATTATTGCTGAACTTGAACAACCAGCAAAATTCACTTGCACCGTAGTCGGTAATCCTGTACCTGAAGTAACTTGGTATAGAAACGAACAAGAACTTCATGCAAGTGAAAAATACATTATGACGATCTTTGAAACAACAGCAACATTAGAAATTACCAAGGTTAAAGAAGAAGATGCTGGAATGTATTCTTGTAGAGCATCCAATCCGGCAGGAGTTGCAACGTCAACAGTGAATCTAGTCATCTTTGGTACTGATATTATCAAAGATGCTATGATTTGTGTTGTGTTCATTTTGATTTGCTTTAAATACCTGCATCTATATTTTTATAAAAACAAAAACTTTTTTAATATAATAATAATACCCCCTCCTCCTATCGCTAAAGTTTTATAATAAAAATATCTTTACACATAATTTTATTTTGTTTTTACAGATAACGCATCATCTTTTTCTTTCTCTAATAACCTAAACAAAAAATTTAATAAATAAATAAAAATACTTGCACGTATAATAGATTGTTTTGTTTATGAATGTGTTTTATTGTGTTGCATTTTTTTAACAAAGATCGTTTAATTTGATTGATAAATCTTTTTAATAGAAAAAGAAGAGGAAGGTGTTGCTCCTCACTTCCCAATACCAATCAAACCACTTATGGTCGAAGAGCACAAACCAGCAACGCTTGAATGTATTGTCACTGGCACACCAATACCCGAAGTTAAATGGTATCGCAATGAAAATGAGATCAAACCGAAAAAAGAAGATACGGAAATAACATTTAACCCAGAAACGGGTGAAGCTAAATTAACAATACTCAAACCTAAACCCCAAGATGAAACGACTTATCGTGTACGTGCAGTAAACAAATTTGGACGAGCAGAATGTAGAGCTAATTTGGTTATTAGCAACATTGTTAAAGTATCTAAACCAGAAATAATGCAAGCACCAACGATAACGAAACCATTGCCAGCATTGGTCGCTGAACGTGGTAAACCATTGAAATTAACAGCCGATTTCGAAAGTAAACCAAAACCAGAAGTTAAATGGTATCGCAATGGAATCGAAATTGTACCTAGTAAAAATCGTGTTATTGAAATTTACGAAAATACTACGGAATTATTGATACCAGAACCAGTTAAAACGGACGGTGGAAAATATGAGGTGAGAGTTAAAAATCCTGCTGGTGAAGCACGAAGTTCTGGTTCTGTTACCATCAAAGAACGTGAAGATAAAACTGATGAGGTTAAAGCACCAAGATTTATCGAACCCTTGCAACCACAAATAGTTGCAGAAGGTGAAGTTGTTATCATGGAAGCTAAAGTTGAATCTTATCCGATTGCATCGTTCCAATGGTTTTACGAAGGTCGTCCACTCGAGGTAAATTCTTAACAATTGTTTTAATAATTTTTAAATATTAAAAAAAACAATCCTTTTAATAAATTGTATTCATTTTCAACAGTCAACTGCACAGATGAGAATAGTAACGAAAGAAAACAGATCCTTGTTACTCGTGAAAGAAATCAAACCAGAATACGCAGGAACGTATACCTGTCGTGCAGAAAATGTTGGTGGTTCAGTTACCTGTACAGCAACTGTTAATCTTCTTGAAACAACCTGGGAAGAAGCTACCGAATTAATATCACCGACATTCGTAAAAAGATTATCACCTGTCAGAGTGATGGACGGTGAAAGTGTTAATTTGACATGTGTTGTACAAGGTAAGCCAATTCCAAAAGTTGAATGGTACCACGATGACAAGTTAATCAAGGAAGGAAAAGAAATAACAATTTGGCAAGATACCGAAGGTGTCTGTAGTCTTGCAATTACTGAAGTATTCCCGGAAGATGCTGGTCAATACACCTGTCGTGCTAAAAATCCTATTGGCGAGGCTGTTTGTACAACGTCACTTATCGTCGAAGGTTTGTTCATTCGTTCTTTTGTATTATTTAATGATGATTAATTATTTTAAATTGTTATTAAAAATATTTATTTTGTTTATGTTTGAATAGCATATGAGTACGTACCAGATTCTGAAATTGCATCGTCGATCATTGCAACGTCACTTACCACAGGACAAAGTGGTTCAGAAGAGGATCTATTATCGCCAAAGGTTATTATTATAATAATAGTAATAGTAATTTAATTAATTTAATAAAATTAATAAGAAATAAATATATGAAATAAATAATAAATTAAATAAATTTAATAAAAAAAATAAATATATATATGACATAATTATTATTTATAGGAGACACCTCTATTCGATACGGATACAGAGGAATCAGCTCCAGAAATAATAAAGAAACTTCCTCAGTTAATTCCTACCAAAGATGGTGAATTAACCAGGTAATAAAAATAAACAAAAAAATTATAAAAAACACATTGAACAAATCATTAAATAAATAATTAATTTTTAGATTGGAAGTTAAGGTCAAAGGTAAGCCAAAGCCAGAAGGAAAATGGTATAAGCAAGGTGTGGAAATTGTATCATCTCAAGAATTCCAAATCGAAGAATTTGAAGATGGTACTTCAGTGTTAACGATAACAGAAACTTATCCAGATGACACTGGTGAGATTGTATTCGAAGCTCATAATCCACTTGGTGTATCCACAACTACCACATATTTGTCCGTAGAAGGTAATTATTATAATACAATTATAAATTGTTATAAAATATTTTTAGAAGAAAATTTGTTGCTAATTTAAATCCTAGTTCTTTTCAGTTCAACGCTTTGGGATGGGAACGAATCATTATTGAACCCTTTTAATTATCCTCAAAATCCTATCCGACTATCACAATAATTCTATCACACTAAAACGAACACTCAATTACATTCCCATATATATATGCACATTATTTATTATTATTATTTTAATATTTCTTATGTTTGCAAAAATAAATTCAATCGAAACAATTTGTCGAGCCCTTTGAGTCCCAAAAAAATAGAAAAAATTATGTCCAAGCAAGTAAGATTCATCTTAATTATTTGTTTATTTTATTTATTATTATTATTATTATTTATTAATGATAATATAATAAATGCTATAATGTATTCCTGCTTAATAAAAAAATATTCATATTGAAATATATAATTTTCACAATCAATTATTGCTTTTAAAAATATTCTGGGACTGAAAGGGACAAGAATAATTACATTGGTTATAATTAATATAAATAATAATTGGTTATTAGGTATTCTTGGAACGAAAGATTATAGAAAACCAGAATGGGTTACCCAGATGGAAGAAATGCAAGAAGCACTCAAAGGTAAGAATCAAGATTGTAATATTCGTCAATTGGAATTGTCTGATTGCATGCTGAGTGAAAATGAATGCAATTTCAACGATGATAGTGTTAAAAAAAAAACTATTCTATGGAAAAAAGATAAGTCAAGGACAACAGATGAAAATGTTTTGATGAAAACCATCGAAGAAAGTCAAAATACGATTGAAATTTCAAAACAATTGCATGTTTCCAATAAACATTCGGAATCCATTGAGATAAAAAGTGATTTAAATAAAATGTATTTAGATAATTCGCAATGTTCTGTTAATGTTAAAACTGTGTCAGAAAATAATATGAAAGAACTGTATAGAAAATTGCAAAAAATTGAATCAAATCTTTTACAATTGAACGAACAATCTGAAATACAAATAAAAAGTATGAAAAGTGATATGAAACAAGATAAAAATGAAACGATTAATATAATCAAAGTATCTAATAAGTTGGAAGAAACTAAAGAAAAAATAAATCTAATGAAAATTACAAAGAAAATGTTGAAAGATCAAAGAACAAAAGTTAATGATAACCCTGAACAATTAATATATTTAACTGACGATGAAACATCTACGAAATTTAATGAATTATCTAATATAAATATAAAAACGAGATTAGTATCATCATCGAATAAATCTAACAAAGAATTGAACAAACAAAGATCTAACAAATCACATTCATCGTCAGCATCATCTTCATCTTCATCGTCAACTAGATCTTCATTGTCGATGAAACAAATGTCTAACGAAATACACGAAAATATCACTGACACAACTATGAAAAAAATGAAACCTAAAATCACGTTGGATTTTGATGAATTTCCACCGCCAAAATTGGAAAGAAAAATTCAAGGTCAATTAGATTTAAACGTACCTGAAGTTGCATTTTATTTATCACCCATCGAAGAAAACAACGAAACATTGTCTAACGATCAAAATCAATTTGATTTTCGCATTAACAAGATCCAAATGCAAGAATCATCTTCATCGTCATCGTCAAAGAGAACAGAATTAAAAACAGACAACCATGTTAAATATGAACACGTTAGAAAATATCATACGTATCCAAAATCACGAATACCAGTACCAAGATGGTCGAAAGAACGACATTTTGGTAATTTGACCATGGATTCAAGGATGTATCCATTAGAACCCAGAGAAATTGAATTAGAAGCATTCCAACAATTGCATACAGCTGACAGTCAAGAAGAATTGCAAGAATTTTTGTTATTGGAAAGTCAATGCAGTGGAAACAATCTTGGTTTGGCTAGCAACATTTCAACATCTGAAGAAATTACCTACGAGCATCATCATAGTGAGGATGAAAGGGGGACAATGTCAGGTATTTTATTATCATCATCACTAACACAGACAAATATTTGTTTTTATTTAAACATTATATTTTGCACGATTTTGTGTGTGTACGTTTGTGTTTTTCATCTAATCAGATTACTGACATTGGGATCATGCCAATCAAACGATCATCATCATTATTATAATCAGGTAAAAAATGTATGTTAATTAATTTGTAAGATATTATTATTATATGGATAATTGTTATATTAATTATGGTATACATGATTATTTTTTAGCCACGCAATCCATACCACGATTTATTCAAGAAATAACAGACGCTTATGTTAATGAAGGAGAGAAGGTTGTATTTGAATGCTTGTATTCCGGTAATCCTGTTCCAGGTAATATTTTAAGTATTAAGAATATATAATAATTAAAATCCTATAATTAAAAATAATAAATTAATTTATCATTGTATTATGAAGAAAAATTTTATCTAAATTGAAACACTTATTATAATAATTATTTAAATTATATGAAACATTTGTTCATGAGATAAATTTGATTTAAAATGTTAACAAGAATAGAATTCTATTATTATTTTTGATACATATTTTTATTTATTTGTAACGCAGACGTTGTTTGGTACAAAAATGACAAAATGATAATGAATACGGAAAATATTAAAATTCGTATAATCGATCAAGAGAAGAAAACAACGTTGACAGTTTTAAAAGCAACCAGAGATGACGAAGCTAATTATGTTTGTAAAGCTACCAGTGATATTGGTTTAGCAATAACAAAAGCAAAATTACGTGTAACCGGTAAGAATATTAATTAATAAATAAAAATTCAACACACGATATCTAAAATCGATAATTAAATCATTCAAAATGAATAATAATTAATTACATTAGGTACTGAAACTGATTGGAAACCAATGTCGGAGGATGAAACCGAAGAGGTTGTTGAAGTGAAACAAAAGAAAGTACCCAAAAAGAAGAAACCAGAATTGAAAAAGGCCAAGGAATCGAAGGAAAAGATTAAACCAGAACGTGTTAAAGTTGACAAAAAAGAAATCTTTACAGAAGAACTGTTAGATACAGAACAACCCGAAGACAGGTGAGTTAAATATTTTGAAAATTAAATTAAATAAAAAAAAATAAGATTCCACGATTATTAAATTTTATTGAATATTTATATTAATTTTTATAGAAAAATTGTTGATATCGAAGAAACCCAAGTATTGGAAAGTGCAACAACGTTTGAAGAAAGAACGAAAGAGGTAATTAAACAAAATATTTTACAATTAAAAATTCCAATATCAATCGTTACGATTATTATAATAAAAAATTAATATAATAAAATATTTGTAATATCAGACATATTTTAAATGAATAACACTTACAGGTATCTCGTGCTAAAAAGATCGTACCAATTCAAGAACCAGTGATAACTGAAGCAACAGCATCAATGAAGAAAATCGATGACAAAAAACCACGAGAAAAAGATTGGCCCAGAGAAAAAGCAAAACCTGTCATCGACGAACGTGAAAGTACATTGATAGTTTCAGAAATAAGACCGGAAGATGTGACAACTGATTTCAAAGTTGAAAGAACAATTGATCGTGCTAGAGAAACAACAACCACTGGTGAAATAATGGAAACAATTTCTGTATCAGAAATTCGTACGGAAAGTGACGTACAAGAGATCAAACGTATTGAAACTAAACAGAAGAAAGGTAAAAAGGTTACGAGTCAAGAAATAACACAGGTGATCAAAACTGAAGAAATGATTGAAGAAAAACCTAAGAAAAAGAAGAAAGGTGAAAAGATGAGAATACGTGAAGAAATAACTGTAGAAGAAATCCTTGAAAAAGAAAGGGAACACATTGCCAGAGAAGTTGAAGAAATTCTCGAGGTACTTCAAGCGAAAGAATTTGGACCAGGTGAAACTCCATTGAGAGAATTAGCAACGATTGGTTATCTCGTACGTCAAGGTGTTTCTGTTACTGAAATAAATGAAAGTCTTTACACTACCGACAAGTTTCCAGCATTGAGAACACCCGATGCACAAAATGCATTAGTCCAATTGGTAGAACGTGAAGGTCATGGGCCTTTGATCAGTCAAGTATTAACAGAAGAAACAACTACTGATGAAAGTATCGTAGCAGCTACTATTGGGTTCAGGGCATTTATGAGAATGATCGAATTGCAACATGCAACTGTGGAGGAAGTTATTACTCATTTTGTACCTGAAGACTTCCGTCCACGTGCTTGGGAAGTCACTGAAGTGACTGAGGTACGAATTACAAAAGTTATATCATTATTTTATTAATTTAGTTATTACCAATTTTAATTATTTCACTTTATTTTAATATAAAATAATATTTAATATACTTAAATGGCCACTTAAGCAACATGTGCATGTGAAGTTTATCATTGAAGATTAATATTAATTGTCTGGTAGGTTATATGAATTAAAATACAATTATTTGGATTAATAATTATTATGGGGTTTGTTAGAAAGACAAGTATTGAATACTATTGGTCAACTAACCACCCTACCCCACCTAATCTTATTTAATTATAACATAATATTTAATATACTTTAATGGTCACTTATGTAACATGTTATCATTAAAGATGAATATTAATATTATATATAAATTAAAATACAAATATTTAGATTAATAATTATTATAGGGTTTGTTAGAAAGATAAAAATTAAATACTATTGGTCACTTAACCACCACCTCACCCACCATCATTGAAATACCAAATTTTTTTGAAAACGTTTGACTGTGTTGATATAGAAATGGCCATTGAAGTATTTAAATTTAAATAATTATTGGAAATTATTATAATAAAATATTTTTAGGTTGAAACCGAGCAACACGTTATGGAAAGAATCGATGCCGTCCATAAGACAGAAGTCCATATCATGGGTAAGTTTAGATTGCGTGGTGTGATGTTTTTTTAAAACTAATTATACCAAATTGTACATGGATTGTTATTTTAATCTAATTTTCTTCTAATTCCCGTTTGTTTTTCTTTCTTTTTATTGAATGATTTAATATAAGCGTTTATTAATTTATTGTTATACTATAATAATAATAATTATTATTATTATTACGCCATATACTTAGTTGTATATTTAATTAAATTAAGAATTTAACATGTTTGATATTACAAAATGATAAATGTTGCTTATTAATGTTTAATCTATTATATAATTTTAATATTATATGTTTATATATATTTTTTTACAAATTATTTCTTTCTTTTAATCTACGTTGTATTTATAATTGTTTAATAAATATTATTATAAATATCTGTGTGCCATAATATGCCTGCGTTTTGATTTACTTTTGATTTTCTTTTCCCTAAAAAAATGTTCAACAGCAACGACGAACAAACAATTTTTGATTGCAGAAAGAAGAGATGAGAGGAAAGCCATTCACAAACAGGATATTCAAGAAATTAAAGGTTTGATAGAACGAGTTACGATGCATGGGTTAATTAATAATAATATTATTATTATTTTTATACAAACCGGATAAACTATCAATTTGTTTTTTTATTTTTTTTTTTATTATTATTATCATTAATTATGCTATAATTTCTCATCATTCGTGGTACAATTAATATCATGTCTTATTATTACAAATAAATAAATAATTGTGAAATAAAAGTTAAAAATTTCAAATTTAAATTTAAACAATGTGGTATTAATTTTGCTATCGAAATATCATAAATTTATTTTTAATCCATCTATGAACAAAAAAAACAAAATACAAAATACAAACGAAAAGATGGATTATATTTTATATACAATATAAAAATAATATTCATAAAAATCATTTTTTATTAACCAATTGAAAAACAGAAAAAAAAATTCGATATCATTTTGAAGGATACGCTTTTCTACGTTTGATCTTTTTATTCTTTCAGATGCATGAAGCTTTACACTATGATCGAATCAAAATTGCAGTGACAATTTGATTTCTGCTTAAGCCGCTATGCTTTCCACGCGCAATAATAACCTTAATTATATATCCAAAAATTATTAATAATTATTCTCCCAACAACAATAAAAAAAAAACAACAACAACCATTTACCCAAAAATCCACGCCTACGAGTAGTATTGCAGCTATAAAATAATAAAAAAAAAAAAGAAACAAATGAGCTTCGCTATGCTGAAACGTAATTAAAAATGTAAGTAGATGGCAATTACAATTAATAATTATAACAATCAGTGCTTTTATAGTGATTTGTTTTAATTGTTAATTAATTTTTCTTTCACTTTAATCCAATTTCACTTTAATTCACTTGCAACATAATAATTGACATGCAAATGATCATACACAAAAAAAAATATAATAAAATTCCTAAAAAATATATCATTCTGAAGTTAAAATTATTTAATTAACTTCATCACAAATATTTTATCTATTAAGTTATCTTTATACATATTCACAGCAACATTTGGTGTGGTCTGTTTTTTTCTTCTTCTTCTTCTTCATCTTCTTCTTCATCTTCTTCTTTTATGATAGTATTAATTTAATCAAACATGTTACATATATTTAAAAAAGTAGAGTAAAATAAAGTAATTTTTTTGCAAAATAACTTTTGTAATATATTATAACAAAAATGATATTTATTATTTCGTTGGTGTCTATGTTGGTTTGACTTCTTTGAAAAAACTCTTTCATCTTTTACTTTATCAACCACTATTTTCTATTTCAAATAAAACATTCACATAATTACTTGTTTACCAAGCAACGCATGACACTTGCCTGTACATAAATGACACAAGCACAACATTCCAAAAATGTCGTAATTACAATTTCAAATTAAAAAAATAAATAAAATACACCCACCTCCTTTTTTTAATCGAATTAAATCATTACAATCATTATAAAAAATATACTTTTACAAAATATATATATATATACTTACATAAAATACGACATCGTTGGAAAAATTATTATTAAAAAAACAGCATAAAACACATTACTCGTTTTTTTGTACGTTTTTTATTGTTCGTTGGTTTTTTTTCTTCTTTTTCTAGCTCGTTGTAGGTTGTATTCTTCGTTTCGTTGAAGCACGATTCTTGTATGAAAAAAAAAAGAGAGATTCATTTTACACGATGAATTATGAAAAATATTCACACTATACTCTTCGAAAAAATAAAATTAAAAAAAAACACGACAGTATTTTCATTATTTATTATACTCATAGAAACAATAAAAGAAAAAATAATTAATATTTTTTATTAGTAATTAATTTTAATTTATATTGTAATTATATATGTAATTAATAATAATTATTTTAAATATAAAATTATATAAATATAATATAATATAATTATATATATTTTTTTTTATTTATTTTATATTTATTTTATTAATTATATAATACAACATAAAATATTAAATTAATTAATAAAATAATATTAATTATTATAACTCAGTGTAAAATGAATCATAAATATTTTTTTTTTTTTTAAATAACATAACTATCTGATTCGTCGCATGAAGTATGCAAGAGTGTATTACATATATAGTACATACATAGGCAAAACGAAGGGTGAAATAAAAGGGAGTTTCTACTAAACAAAAAGCTAGTTGAAATTAAAAGCAAAATAAAAAAATTAAATTAGCAGAAGTAGAGGTAACACTTGAAAGAAAATAAAAAAAAACAACAAACATCGCGTCTTACACATAAAATCTCACATACTTTCCGCAGAATACGAGGACACACGGCAGGCACACACAACAACACTACGCAAGCGAAAAGATAGAAAACCTCAGGATCGGATTGAAGATAAACCTAAGGATGATAGGGATGAGGTGGTAGAGGTAGAGGTAGTAGAAATCGAGGAAATCCAAGATATTGGAAAGGAGAAGAAGAAGAAGATAAAAGAGGACGTAGAAGAAGAAGAAGAAGAAGAAATAATTGTCATTGATAAGGATTCGAAAAGCAGACTGATTCCAAAAGATAAAGTTGATATCATTAAAAAGATAACAGATGAGAAAGAAGATGAACAAATTGAAACAGAACAAGAAATAATAGAAAAAGATATGATTGTCAAACGTAAACAGTTGAAAGCAAAGAAACCGAATATCGGTGAAGATGAAATACAATTGGAAGAAGTTGAAGAATTTGAAATAAAACGTGACAAATCAATGCCTTCTGTCATATTGAACGTACCTGGTCAACTTCACGAAGTTGTATCATTTAATCGTACAGTTGAACAAGCGCCAGGTAAACCCAAAGTTGAAAAAGCTCAATTAGCTGTTGACACAGTCAGTGCACTCACCGAACATCTTCAACCTGTACAAGAAAAAGAAATTGATAGTGTTGACGTTAAAAAACCTGCGGAACAAAAAGCATCTGTTACAGTTTCAATGGTTGAACCATATTCTACTACAGAAACAAATGTTCAAGCTAGTGCAGGTGAATTTGTAGATAAATTTAAACCCAATACTTATGAAGCTACTCCAGGTATTACACCATCCGAAAGTTTAATGGTAAGTGAAATATTAACCAACGATGCTGATTTATCTGATTTAACTTTGAGCAAACCAGAAATCGCTAGAACAGCTGACACCAGTTTGACGTTGCAAGAAGCTAAAACAATTTCGGAAACTTTGGTAAGTCAAAATGAAGTACCAACGGAAGATTTTGTTTCACCACTTACGGCTAAAGCTGAGGATAATTTCTTACCTCAAGTTGGGCTATCAGTTTATGAGGTACAAGAAGGTTTGGTTGAGGATAAACTTGAAATTGTTAAAAATATTCCTACGAAACCTAGGGTCAATGTTACTGCAACCGAACCGCTTATTGTAGAAGAAGTTTGTGCTGAGGATAAACCTGGAAAATATTATCCAGAATTGATAGTACCAACTGAAGTAGCAACACAATCGATCATAGCACAAAAACAAAGAATCACCGAAGAATTGCATGCACCTGAAAAGGAAGGTGAATATGTTCCAGATAAATTGCCACCTAGTCAGAAAGCACAAATTGGTATTTCTTACGATAACGAGACAGCCATAGTTGAACAAAATGTAATTCAAGAAAGTGAAGGTATTTTTGTTCCTGACAGAAAAACAGATACATTTGAAGCAACTGATAAAATTACCTTGTTGGAAGGTGTAACAGTGTCAACAGTTGACACTCATCAAAAAGAAACTGATTTTAAAGTTGAAGAAAATAAAACGGTACAAGCTAATTTAAGTGTCATCGAAATAACATCAGCTACTACCGTAGAAACAATTACTTCAGAAAAAGAACAAGATTATCAACCAGATGAAAAACCAATTACCAAACTAGCCGAAACATCAATATCAACATTAGAAATTGGCTCTGTCACTAGTACGATGGTACAAGAATCGGAAGGGCCGTACAGCATCGATCAAAAACCAACAGCATTCTTGGCAGAAACTTCGGTTAGACCTGAAGAATATTTGCAAATATCTCAAGTTGAAACAGCCGATTATCCATCAGATTTTAAAGATGAATTAAAATACATATCCGAAAGTGGTAACTTAACTGTAGAATTAACAGAAGCTAAAATCATACACGAAACACTTACACACGATAAAGAATCTAAATTGGAAGAAACGATGAAACCAGAAGAACGTACAATTGCAACTTCATACGATGCAATGCGAGGTGTTGAAATTTTCCAAACCACTTCGATAGAAAAAGAAAGTGAATTGAAGATATTCGAATTACCAGAATCCCATCACGGTAAAACTGTGCCAACTCAACCGGTTGTTTCTCTACAAATCGAGGAAACACAACCTGAAGATAACGTGGGTGAAGTTGTCAAAGAAATTCCATCCTCTGCAGTAGCTGCAGTTGGTGCTGTAAGTTTACAGGAAACCATTGTAAAAGAAACGGTAACAGCTGAAGGATTAGGTCCAGTAAAAGATGACCAAGTTGTTGATATGAAAAAAGCTGAAATATCAATCGATGAAATTGAAAGTGTTCGTACAACTATGATCGTAACCAGTGAAAAAGAAGCTGAGTATACCACAGTAACTGACGTTAAAGGTGCATTTGCAACGACAGATTTTGTAACGCACAATGCACCGATATCTGAGGAAGTTAGAACTGAATCTCCAACCAATGAATTTGTTCCTCAAGAAAGACCAGCATCAAGAACAGCTGACGAATCACGGATACCTCTTGAAAGTATCTCAGTAGAGGTACAGGAAACTGCTGAGAAAGAGGACATTTATAATATCGATGTAAAACCAGAACAAAAAATTGCTAATGTGGATTATACTGAAGCTAAAAGTGGATTGAGTGTTCTTGAAATTGTGACACATGATAAAGAAATGACGTATGCTCCTACGGAAAAAACAAAAGATTATACAGTTCAGACATCAATAACTGGTCATACCATAGCATTACAATCAGAAACAATGATACAACAATCTACTGGTTCCATAATTGATGATATTCCTAAAACAGGAAAGGCAATTCAGCAACAAGAAGCTTTGGAAGAATTGATCGTAACTGAAACTAATATCGCGGAAACGGGTAAACCAAGGGAAATGGACGTACGTCCTGTTGAACAAAGTGCTGAAGTTGAATTTTGTACGAGACCGGAAACATTAATGGTTAGTGAAATTACAGCCATGTTGAACGAAGAAAAATTATCAATCGAGGAAGTACCGAAAGAACGTAAAGTTGCTATGAACATCAGTGATACTCACGAGGTTGCAGAAATGCAAGAAACAATTGTTGCTAGTAACGTGAACATTCTCAAGGAAGATAAACCAAAAGAAGAAAGTGCAACTCAAGAACAAAGTGGATTAAATATCGTACAACAAACTGAAGTATCAGTTTCCGAAAAGGAATCACCATTGGTGGCTGATGTCAAACCGGAAAGCAAAAAAGTGGGAGTTACTTTTGAAGAAGGTGAAGGTCTTGAAATTGTCATGACCCATCCCGAGGAAAAAGAAGGACAATTTGACAAGGAATCTAAACCAAAAGGTATTGAGGCAAACGTTGATATTATCACTCAAAATGTGGCATCTACCTTTGAGATAATAAGCGACACTGATTTGTCTAAATTATCAATCGAACCTACCAAAACTGCACAATCATCAACAACTTTCTTACCATTTGAAACAACCATTTCTGAACAAGTGGAAACTACGGAAAAGGAAGCACCATTGTCAGAAATCCAACCATCCGACAAAAAAGCAACACTTGAATTCATCATGGGTGAAAGTGTCATAGTTTCATCGGTAATACCGGGTGACAAGGAAAGTACTTTACCTAAAGAAGAAAAACCAGAATCAAAATCAATAATGTTTGATATACCAACACATGTTGTAGCTGAAACAAGTGAAACAACCACCACAGATAACATTGGTGATTTCAAACGTGAAGAAGTAACTTCCGTTACAGCTACCACGGATCACGTTACATTCCGTAGTTTGATAACATCAGAAATATCCACTGGTGATTTAGAACAACCACTTCCAACGTTTGTCAAACCTGATGATAAAATGGTCAACGTTACTTTCGATGAAGAACACGGAGTAACCATATTAGAAACCATAACGTCTGACAAAGAAAAAGATTATACACCTGCAGCACTTATTGAAGGTGAAAAAGCAATAACATCATTCGATGCTCACAAAGTTGCACAACAGACAGAAATAACCCCAGCAACGCATCCAGGAATTTTAGACATCTCAAAGCATCCCGTTGCTGAAGCTAAAGAGGAACGTTTACCATTCGAAAGTATCATACAATTGGAAACGATTATCACAGAAACTGAAAAAGAATTTCAAGAGAAACCTGTTATAGGTAACAAAGCAGAAATTGGAATAAACGAATTTATTTCTGTGACAGAAAGTACAGAAATTGCTGCACACAAAGAAGCAATTCTTGAGATTCCAGATAAACCAATCGAAAAGAAAGCAGGTGTTCAAATAATAGGTCATCCAATAGCTGAGAAAGAAGAAATTATGGTAGACCTTAGTGTTGGAAAAGTTGAAGATTCTAAAACGTTGACAGTAATTGCAACACCTTCGAATGTTCCATTAGAAACAATTGTAACTTCAGAGATACAACCATCAGAATCTGAGACACCATTAACCAAAGATAAATTACCTATGCAAGCAACAGCAGAATTAGCAATGGAAGAGGAACAAAGTATACAAATATCAACAGTTATTACTGAAGATAAAGAAAATGAATACAAACCTAAAGAAATGCCTGAAGTAAAGAAAGCAGGAAAAACTTACGTGGAAGGTCACACGGTAGCTGAAACAATGATGCAAATTGTCGATCATACTACTGCAGAATTGATCAAAGAAAAATTATCTATGTCAACTGTGAAACCTGAACATATACCATTGTTACCACTGATCGAATCTCAACCAATCGTTCAAGAAAGTGAAGATCAATTCTTACCAACGACAATACCAGAAAATAAAACAGCTAACGTTGGTTTGGAATACGGTAGAACAACTGTCACAGTATCTCAAGTGACTACCAATGAAAAGGAATCCATTTATGTACCTGAAGAACAACCATCGAAACATTCAGCTCTTCGTGGAATTGATTCAGGTCATGGTATTGCTGAAACAACTACAATAACTACCGAAGATTCGGTTGGTGAAGTTCATGTGAAAAAACCAGATACAAAAACTGCAGTTCCTAGTCAAGAAGTGCAACAAAGTTTGTTGATAACTCAGGATATTCCTCAGGATCAAGAAACACCCTTCGAAGGAAAATTCAAACCAACCACACACGAGATTCACACGTCGATAGAAGAAGGTAAACGTGTTATAACTGTTACGGAGGTTAACATATCTGACAAAGAAGATATTCTTACAACTGTCAAAGATAGAAGTCAAGAAGCTGTACCCAGTATTATTACTGGACACGAAGTTGCTGAAAAGACTGAAATAATAACTGATTTGAGTACTGGTAAATTGGATATAATCAAACCATCCTCAGCTGTAGCACAAATTGGACAAAAACCTTACGAAACTATTCAATTGACCGAAGAGATTTTAGGTGAAAAAGAAATAGACACGGTTGAGAAAATCTCGTTAACTTCAACTAAAGCACGTGTTGCATTAGACGATAATAGATTCATTGCAATAACAGAAGCTACAGTTACGCAAGACGTTGAATCAGAACTTGTTTTGGAGAAGAAACCTGCCGAAAAAACGGCAATACCTTCGTTAGATGCTAAAGAAGTTGCTGAGCAACTTGAAGTCAACTTACGTGAAGGTCTTGGTACGTTACCTGAAGCAACAAAACCAACTGTATCGGAAGCCCATCGTACTCAATCTATATTGGAATCAATAAACATCAATGAAACAATTCCCCAAGAACAAAGTTCAGTAATTTCGGATAAATTGGAACTGGACAAGCGTAGCGCTGAAATTGCTTTTGTTGAAGAAAAAAGTTTAATAATTGACACCGTGGTAACTCAGGATAAAGAAGACATAATGACAGTACCGGAATATACTCATGGTACTGCACAAATGAAATTAACTAGAATTGGAATGGACGTTGCTGAAACATCTGAATTATTGATAGAACAAAGTACCGGTTCTGTTAAACCATTTGAAAAAATTGAAATGAAAGCTCACCCAAAACAAGACACGTTAGAGCCATTAATCATCGAAGATAATCCTAGCGCTGAAAGTGAAGGTTTGTTTGATAAATATCCTAAAACAATTTCGAGTACTGCAAATACAATGTTTGAAGAGGGTCATAGTATTTCAGTAACTGAAGTGACCTCAGCTGAGATTGAAGAATCTTTGCAAACCAAAGAACTTGGCCCATCTCAAACAGCTTCTTCAACAATAATTACAGAACATGGAATGATCGAAACAACTCTTGTAGAATCTCAAGTCAATATACCTGAAAAGGGCACCAAAGATCTAAGTGTCACACCCCAAAAAGCAACAGCTCATCGTGATACGTTTGAAAGTATCATCGTTGAACAAAAATTAGTCGAAGAAAGTGAAAAAACATTCGAAGGTATTTTCAAACCATCGATGCAAAAAGCAGACATTGATTTCCAACAAAACAAACCTTTGCAAATATCCGAAATTATTTCGGATGACAAGGAAGATGTGTTTGATGTTGCACCTAAACGACAAGGGGTCAAAGCTACAACAGAAATTGGATTATTCGAAACGGTACAAAAATCATTGATAGAAGGTGTGCAAAATGTTGAAGAGATACAAAAAGAAGAAACAATTTCATCTCAAGCAACTTTGTCGCAAATACCTCAGGAAGCTGTTATAGAAACGGAAACAACATTAGGTGAACGTGAGGATACATTTGAAGGAAAAGATTTTAAACCAACCGAACAAAAAGGAAAACCACAATATGAAGGATTGAGTACAGTTACGATTACCGAAGTTATTTCAAACGAGACTGAAGATATTTTACCAGAATCGACAGTTCCAAAAGAACAAAAAGCTCTAGCCAATTTATTAAGCAAAGAAGCTATTGAAACATTACAAGTATTAACTGTTGGAACTGCTGAAGATATAACAGAAAATCTTAAATTCGAAGAAAAACAAACGAAAGTAGAAGTTGAAGAATATTCAAGCGTATCAGTATCTGAGATAATCCTAAACGAAACGGAAGATACATTGTTGCAAAAAGAATTGCCAAAAGATCAAACGGCACAATTTAATATTTCCGGTAGAGAAGTAGCTGAAACAACTGAAGTAATGATCAGCACAGAAACCCAAGATTTAAGTACGAAAGTTCCGAAAGAAGAAAAAGGTAAACCGGGTTTGGAAGAATTGACTCCTTTGACAGTTTCACAAATAGTTTCGAACGAAGCTGAAACAACATTGCCAACTGCTGAAATGCCATCGGAAAAGGTTGCTCAACCAAGTTTGTTGGGTAGAGACATAGCTGAAACAAGTCAGGTGTTTACCATGACGAGTGCTGAACAATTGGTGTCACAGCAAGAACCTGAAAAGCAAAAAGGTAAACCAGGTTTAGAAGAGTTGTCATCGTTGACAGTATCCCAAATAATATCTCACGAAGTTGAAGAAACAATGCCTAGTCCAGAAGTTCCTACTGAAAGGGAAGCCCAACCGAATATCTTTGGACGGGATGTAGCTCAAACGATGCAAGTTTTGACTATGACTAGTGCTGAACAATTGATCGAATCCAAATTACCTGAAGAACAAAAAGGTTATCCAAGTTTCGAGGAATTATCACCACTGACCATTTCACAAATATTGTCCAATGAAATGGAAGACACATTGGCAACATTGGAAAAACCTGCTGAGAAAACTGCACAACCAAGTTTCTCTGGCAGAGACGTGGCACAAACCAGTCAAATATTAACCATGACCAGTGCTGAAGAATTTTCCAAAATTGTTAAACCTGGTGAACAAAAAGGTAAACCACAATTAGAGGAATTAAGTTCAGTATTAGTTTCCCAAGTGGTTTCTCATGAAAGTGAAGATGTTTTACCAACTGCAGAAGTACCAAATAAATTTATGGCAACGTCTATGCTATCAGGAAGAGAAGTTGCTGAGACTACTCAAGTATTATCAATGAGTAACACCGAAGAATTAGATAAACCTGAAATACCAAAAGAACAAAAAGGTAAACCACACTTCGAAGAATTAACGTCAGTATCAGTGTGTCAAATAGTATCCAACGAATCAGAGGAAACTTTGATAAGTCCAGAAAAACCTGATGAAAAGATAGCAAAACCAATGTTACTTACAAGAGAGGTAGCTGAAAAAACTGAAATCTTAACTGTCTCAACTGTAGAAGAAATGCCAAAATTAGAAAAACCAGAAGGTCAAAAGAGGAAACCAGAAGTAGAAGAATTCAGTTCACTCGTAGTTTCTGAAGTTATTTTCAACGAAGCTGAAAAAACTTTACCTAGTCCGGATGTACCCACGGAACGTAAAGCATTCCCAAATATGTTGAGTGTGGAAGCCACTGAAATATCCGAAGTTTTAACAGTAACCAATGTAGACCAATTAGAAAAACCTAAACTACCTGAGGGACAAAAAGGTAAACCACAATTGGAAGAATTAACATCATTATCAATATCAGAAGTTGCTACCAGTGAATTGGAAAAAGATCTTCCAACACCGGACGAACCAACGAAACAAACGGCATTGCCCAGTTTGTTCGGCAGACAGGTTGCTCAAAAATCACAAGTCATAACGTCATCTACTACTGAAAATCTTGCTGAAATCACTACACCAGAAACTAAAAATATAATTCCTGAACAAATACCTTACGAAACGTTTGAAGAAATTCAAACAGTTCCGCAAGAAAGTGAACGTAATCTTGTTATTGATAAAACCGTATCAATGGCAACTGCTGAAGTTACATTCCGAACTTCTGAAAGTTTCCAAGTAACTCAAATCATGACCACCGAAAAAGAAACTAAACAAGAAGATAAAGAAACGATTAAGGAAGTTAGTGCATTACCTGACGTTGTCAAAACTGAAGTTGCATTGAAAACTGAAATTCTTGTAGAAGATACAACCTCAGAATTTAAAATATCAAAGCCTGAAAGTAAAAAGGCACGTGAATTGGAAGAACCTAAAGAAAGTATCATTGTCACGGAATTGGGAAATGTTGGAGAATGTGAATCAGTCTTGCTAGAATCCATAATGCCATTAACAAAGGTAGCTAATGTGTCAATTGAAGCTGATCGTCTGACAAATGTAATAGGTGAGTATTATTACAATCAATTTATATGACAATTGCTGACGTGACCAACATTCAGAAATGACCAACTGAGACAATATCTGACAAGCATAAAAGAAAGATTTTTATCTTTAAAAATAAAAAACAATACAAAAGAATTTTCATAAAAATTACATTGATGAATAAATAATTATAAAGATTAAACTATAATAGGAAAGTGTAAATGACACGTAGGTATATATATACTTAATAATAAGTACAAAACAAAGGATTATCGTGATAAATAGGTAAGTACCAATAGAAAGTTAGTTATAATAAAATAGTCAGGTAGTAGATAAGGGAAAAAACAAACTTATAAATAAATAATACATTCCAATAATCGGTCTGAAAAACACAATGATACAAATACAAAAAAACACAACTATACAAATTCACTACTACTAATCACAAAAATATATTTTTCATTATAAAAATTACACCAAAATATCATATTCAATTAAACGAGATTATAATAATAATAATATCTGTATACATTGTTAATTAAACAATGTATTATTATTATTATTATATAAAACAATTATTATGTAATAATATATATATATATATATATATATTACAGAATAATAATAATATAAAGGTAAATTAAAAATGTATCATTTGAAAAAAATGAGAATCCTGAAGAATGTGTCGAAGAAGCATAGAAGTCAAACCAAATAAAGTAATCAACAAAAAAAATAAATTGTCAATTCATCATCCACATCTTTGTCATATCACACTTTATTCTGTATACATTTCAGAAACAACAGAAGCACCAGTGCAACAACATGACACCATAATCACATTACCACACAAAACAAAACATACCATAACAACACAACCATCGTTCGAATCTGATACCGAGGTGACTGAAGAATATACAACGAAATTTAGACGTGGCAGCAAGGATGAAGATACGGCAGCTATTAAAACTAAGAAAACAATAATAAGAAAGAAGAAACCAATTTTAGGAAAAGAAGAAGAAAATATTGTCGTAATTGAAGAAGAATTGGAAAATATTAAATCAACCTTACCACAAATACCAAAGAAACAATTTATGTCGATTGAAGAGATAACAGATGTTGTTACTGAAGAAGAAATAATACCAAGTAAAATTGAAGAAATTGAAGAAATTCCACTTGACGATGAAAAATTACCGGAAAAGGAAGTACCTAAGAAGAAAGAAAGGAAAGAAAGTTTCGTAACAGAGGTTACGATTGAGAAACCAATTGGGACAGCAACTGAAATGCCTGAAGAAACGGTAGAAATTGTAGAAACACCTACGAAAAAAGTAATAACGAAAAAGAGAGTGAAAAAGGATCAACCAACTGTTATAGTTCAAGAGATTATAGAGAAATCAGAAGAAGAGACGAAGATTATGGAACAGGAAAAGATAGTTGAGATAACTGAGACTCCGACTAAAAAGATTATCAAAAAGACAAAGTCTCGAATTACTGAGGCTGGAGTACCAGAGGAAGTTGTGGAAGAGATTGTTATTGAAAAACCAAAAGAGGAACAAGCAATACCAATTTTGGAAGAGTTAGAAAAAGCAAAAGAAGAGAAGCCCGAAGTAATTGAGGTGATAGAAACCCCAACAACTAAAATAGTTAAAAGAAAGAAAAAACCAACAAAGAAAGGTGAGCGTGAAATTATAACACAAGAAATAATACAGAAAAGACAAGATGAAGTCGAGCTTATGGAAGAACAACAAATCGTAGAAATCACTGAAACACCAAAGAGAAAAATAATCAAAAAGAAAAAGACCAGAATCACTGAGGCTGGTGTACCAGAAGAGGTTGTAGAGGAGCAGGTTATTGAAAAACCAGAAGAAGAACAGGCAAAACCTCTTTTGGAAGAACTAGTAGCCCCGCAGGAAGAAAAACCAGAAGTGATAGAAATCGTTGAAACACCTACAACTAAAATAGTGAAGAGGAAGAAGAAACCCACGAAAAAAGGTGAACGTGAAATTATAACACAGGAAATCATACAGAAAACGCAAGATGAAGTCGAGCTTATGGAGGAACAGAAGATAGTTGAAATTACAGAGACTCCCACGCGAAAGGTAATTAAAAAGAAAAAGACAAGGATTACTGAAGCAGGAGTTCCAGAAGAAATTGTAGAGGAGCTGGTTATTGAAAAACCAATAGAAGAACAGGCAAAACCACTTCTGGATGAATTAGAAAAACCAAAGGAAGAGAAACCCGAAGTAATAGAAATTATTGAAACACCAACAACTAAAATAATTAAAAGGAAGAAGAAACCCACAAAAAAAGGTGAACGTGAAATTATAACACAGGAAATCATACAAAAAACACAAGATGAAGTCCAACTTATGGAAGAACAACAAATCGTAGAAATCACGGAGACACCTAAGAGAAAAATAATTAGAAAGAAAAAGACGAGAATTACTGAAGCAGGTGTACCAGAGGAAGTTGTAGAGGAGCTTGTTATTGAGAAACCAATAGAGGAACAGGCAAAACCACTTCTGGAAGAATTAGAAAAACCAAAGGAAGAGAAGCCAGAGGTAATTGAAGTGATAGAAACACCAACAACACGAATAGTAAAGAAAAAGAAGAAACCCACTAAGAAAGGTGAGCGTGAAATTATAACACAGGAAATCATACAGAAAACACAAGAAGAAGTCGATCTTATGGAAGAACAACAAATCGTAGAAATCACTGAAACACCAAAAAGAAAAATAATCAAAAAGAAAAAGACCAGAATTACTGAGGCTGGTGTACCTGAAGAGGTTGTAGAAGAATTGGTTATTGAAAAGCCAGAAGAAGAACAATCAAGACCTATTTTGGAAGAACTTGTAACTCCGAAGGAAGAAAAACCAGAAGTTGTAGAAATTATTGAAACACCTACAACCAAAATAATTAAAAAGAAAAAGAAACCAATGAAGAAAGGTGAGCCTACAGTAATTACTGAAGAGATTATACAGAAAACACAGGATGAAGTTAAAATAATGGAAGATCAACAAATTGTAAAAGTTACTGAAACACCAAAAAGAAAAATAATCAAAAAGAGGAGAAAAATAATTACTGAGGCAGGTGTACCAGAAGAGGTTGTAGAAGAGCTGGTTATTGAAAAGCCAATAGAGGAACAGGCACAACCACTTTTGGATGAGCTAGAAAAACCTAAAGAAGAGAAGCCTGAAGTAATAGAAATCATTGAGACTCCTACAACAAAAATAGTTAAAAAGAAAAAGAAACCCACGGAAAAGGGTGAGCGTGAAGTTATAACACAGGAGATCATACAGAAAACACAAGATGAAGTCGATCTAATGGAGGAACAGAAGATTGTTGAAATTACTGAGACCCCAACCCGCAAGATTATTAAAAAGAAAAGGACAAGGATTACTGAAGCTGGTGTTCCAGAAGAGATTATAGAAGAACTGGTCATAGAAAAACCGAAAGAAGAGCAAGCAGTACCACTTCTAGAAAAATTGGAGAAACCAAAAGAGGAGAAACCAGAAGTAATAGAAATCATAGAAACACCAACAACACGAATAGTAAAGAAGAAGAAAAAGCCATTGAAAAAAGGTGAACGAGAAATAATAACACAAGAAATCATTCAGAAAACGCAAGATGAAGTTGAGCTTATGGAAGAACAGAAAATTGTTGAAATTACTGAAACTCCAACCCGCAAGGTTATTAAAAAGAAAAGAACAAGAATTACTGAGGCTGGTGTACCAGAAGAGGTTGTTGAAGAACTGATTATAGAGAAGCCGAAAGAAGAGCAAGCAGTACCACTTCTAGAAAAATTAGAGAAACCAAAAGAAGAGAAACCAGAAGTAATAGAAATCACTGAAACACCTACAACGAAAGTAATTAAGAGGAAAAAGAAACCTACGAAAAAAGGTGAGCCCACAGTAATCACAGAAGAGATTATAAAGAAAACACAAGATGAAATCAAATTAATGGAAGATCAGCAAATCATAGAAATTACTGAAACACCAACACGGAAAGTTATTAAAAAGAAAAAGACGAGAATTACAAAGGCAGGCGTACTAGAAGAGGTTGTTGAAGAACTGGTTATTGAGAAACCAGTAGAGGAGCAAGCAAAACCACTCCTAGAAGAAGTGGAGACACCAAAAGAGGAAAAGCCCGAGGTTATAGAAATTATCGAAACACCTACAACAAAAATAGTCAAAAGGAAAAAGAAACCTTCCAAGAAAGGAGAACCCACAGTAATCACAGAAGAGATAATACAGAAAACACAAGATGAAGTCAAATTAATGGAAGATCAGCAAATCGTAGAAATTACTGAGACCCCAACTAAAAAAATAATCAAAAAGAAAAAGACGAGAATTACAAAGGCAGGTGTACCAGAAGAGGTTGTTGAAGAACTGGTTATTGAAAAGCCTAAGAAAGAACAAGCTAAACCTTTTCTGGAAGAACTAGAGAAACCAAAAGAGGAGAAGCCTGAAGTAATAGAGGTGATTGAAACGCCAACAACAAGAATAGTAAAGAAGAAAAAGAAACCTACCAAGAAAGGTGAGGCCACAGTAATCACAGAAGAGATTATACAGAAAACGCAAGATGAAATGCAGATAATGGAAGATCAACAGATCGTAGAAATCACAGAAACGCCAACACGAAAAGTTATTAAAAAGAAAAAGACGAGAATTACTAAAGCAGGTGTACCCGAAGAGGTTGTAGAAGAACTGGTTATTGAGAAACCAATAGAGGAACAAGCTAAACCTCTCTTAGAAGAACTAGAAACAGCGAAGGAAGAAAAACCAGAAGTAATAGAAATCTCTGAAACACCTACAACAAAAATAATTAAGAGGAAAAAGAAACCAATGAAGAAAGGTGAGCCAACCGTAATTTCTGAAGAAATTATACAGAAAACGCAAGATGAAGTTCAATTAATGGAGGAACAGCAAATCGTAGAAATAACTGAAACTCCGAAGAGAAAAGTAATTAAAAAGAAAAAGACAAGAATTACTGAGGCAGGTGTACCAGAAGAAGTAGTTGAAGAGATTGTCATTGAAAAACCAGAAGAAGAACAAGCTAAACCTCTTCTGGAAGAACTTGAGACTCCAAAAGAGGAGAAGCCAGAAGTCATAGAGGTAGTTGAAACTCCTACAACAAGGATAGTCAAAAAGAAAAAGAAACCAACTAAGAAGGATGAGCGCACTATAATAACACAAGAAATCATACAGAAAACTGAAGATGAAGTTAAAATAATGGAAGATCAGAAGATTGTAGAAATTACAGAAACACCAACGAAAAAAGTAATCAAAAAGAAGAGAACAAGAATTAGTGAGGCTGGTGTTCCAGAAGAGGTTCTAGAAGAAATTGTCATTGAAAAACCAAAAGAAGAACAAGCAAAACCACTTCTGGAAGAACTTGAGACTCCAAAAGAGGAGAAGCCCGAAGTAATTGAGGTGGTTGAAACTCCTACAACAAGGATAGTCAAAAAGAAAAAGAAACCAACTAAGAAGGATGAGCGCACTATAATAACACAAGAGATTATACAGAAAACACAAGATGAGGTTCAGCTTATGAAGGAACAGAAAATAGTTGAAATTACTGAAACCCCAACAAAAAAAGTAATCAAAAAAAAGAGGACGAGGATTACGGAGGCTGGTGTACCAGAAGAAATTGTGGAAGAAATTGTCATTGATAAACCGAAAGAAGAACAAGTTAAACCTCTTGTCGAAGAACTTGAAACCCCGAAAGAAGAAAAGCCAGAAGTCATTGAAGTAATTGAGACTCCTACAACTAAAATAGTTAAAAGGAAAAAGAAGCCTACAAAGAAAGGTGAACCTACTATGATTACTGAAGAAATCATCCAAAAGACTCCAGATGAAGCAAGGATCATGGAGGATGAAAAGATTGTAGAAATAACTGAAACTCCAACAAAAACAGTTATCAAAAAGAAAAAGACGAGAATCTCCAAAGCTGGTGTACCAGAAGAGGTTGTAGAAGAACTGGTTATTGAGAAACCAAAAGAAGAAAAATCAAAACCTCTTATGAAAGAACTGGAGTTCCCGAAGGAGGAAAAGCCAGAAGTGATAGAAGTCGTTGAAACACCTACAACTAAAATAGTTAAGAGAAAAAAGAAACCAACGAAGAAAGGTGAGCCTACTGTGATTTCTGAAGAGATAATACAAAAAACGCAAGATGAAGTCCAGTTTATGGAGGAGCAGAAAATTGTTGAAATTACTGAAACTCCAACTAAAAAAGTAATCAAAAAGAAGAAGACCAGAATTACCGAGGCTGGTGTACCTGAAGAGGTTGTGGAAGAGCTTGTCATTGAAAAGCCTAAGGAGGAACAAGCTAAGCCTCTTCTGGAAGAGCGTGAAACTCCGGAAGAAGAAAAGACAGAAGTTGTAGAAATTATCGAAACACCTACAACTAAAATTATTAAAAAGAAAAAGAAACCAACGAAGAAAGGTGAGCCTACAGTAATTACTGAAGAGATTATTCAGAAGACTGTAGATGAAGCGAAGATCATGGAAGATGAAAAGATTGTAGAAATAACNCAACTAAAATTATTAAAAAGAAAAAGAAACCCACGAAGAAAGGAGAACCTACAGTAATTACTGAAGAGATTATTCAGAAGACTGTAGATGAAGCGAAGATCATGGAAGATGAAAAGATTGTAGAAATAACTGAAACGCCAACGAAAAAAGTTATTAAAAAGAAGAAAACGAGAATCTCCAAAGATGGTGTACCAGAAGAAGAGGTTGAAGAGCTTGTAATATTGAAACCAAAAGAAGAACAAGCTAAACCACTTTTGGAAAAACTTGAAACTCCTAAGGTAGAAAAACCAGAAGTGATAGAAATCGTTGAAACACCTACAACAAAAGTAATTAAGAGGAAAAAGAAACCCACCAAGAAAGGTGAGCCCACAGTAATCACCGAAGAGATAATCCAAAAGACTCCAGATGAAGCAAAGATCATGGAAGACGAGAAGATCGTAGAAATAACTGAAACTCCAACGAAAAAAATTATTAAAAAGAAAAAGACAAGAATCTCCAAAACTGGTGTTCCTGAGGATGTGGTGGAAGAGCTTGTCATTGAAAAGCCTAAGGAGGAACAAGCTGAGCCTCTTCTGGAAGAGCGTGAAACTCCCGAAGAAGAAAAGCCAGAAGTTGTAGAAATTATCGAAACACCTACAATTAAAATTATTAAAAAGAAAAAGAAACCAACGAAGAAAGGTGAGCCTACTGTGATAACGGAAGAGATTATCCAGAAAACTGCAGATGAAGCGAAGATCATGGAAGATGAAAAGATTGTAGAAATAACTGAAACACCAACGAAAAAAGTAATTAAAAAGAAAAAGACGAGAATCTCCAAAGCTGGAGTACCAGAAGAAGTGGTTGAAGAGCTTGTAATAGAGAAACCAAAAGAAGAACAAGCTAAACCTCTTTTGGAAAAACTTGAAACTCCAAAGGAAGAAAAACCTGAAGTGATAGAAGTCGTTGAAACTCCTACAACTAAAATTGTTAAAAGGAAAAAGAAACCCACCAAGAAAGGTGAGCCCACAGTAATCACTGAAGAAATCATCCAAAAGACTCCAGATGAAGCAAAGATTATGGAAGACGAGAAGATCGTAGAAATAACTGAAACTCCAACAAAAAAAGTTATTAAAAAGAAAAAGACAAGAATCTCCAAAACTGGTGTTCCTGAGGATGTTTTTGAAGAACTTGTAATAGAGAAACCAAAAGAAGAACAAGCTAAACCTTTTCTGGAAGAAGATAAACCTGTACAAATTTCAGAAGTCCCAATAGTAGAAAGCACTGAAACTCCTACTGTAAAGAAAAAGAAGAAGAAGGTTCCCAAAAAAGATGAAATTGAAGAATGGGTTGAGCCAGAATATGAAAAACCGGTTCTGGAACCAATGCCTGAGAAAATAGAAAGAGTTCCAAAAAAGAAGAAAGAAAAGAAACCACTTCCTCCAGAATTACAAAAATTAATTCCACAGAAGATCGAACGAAAAGAAATAAAACCAACTAAACTCCAATATTCTAAACCTGAAGAAACTGTACAATTTGGTACAGTAAAATTACGAAAAGTTACAGTACCAAAGAAGAAAGAAACTAAAGAACCAAAATTACCTAGAATTCTATTACGAAGTCGAATCACATTTATTGGTGACTATCCACCAGAAATACAGAAACCACAGATCACATTACTCGAAGAAAATCCTATTCAAGTTGGTGTTCTATCGAGAAACGTGGAAGAAGCAATGACGGTATTGAAGAGAAAGTTCAAGAAGACCAAATTACCGGAAAAAGTAATTACGGAACTTGAGAAGTTGGACCAAGAATTTGAAAAATTGAAAGAAATTCCTTTGGAAGAAATAGAAGACAAATCGATTTACGAACGTAAACCGAAAAAGAAGAAGGAAGAACCGGAGGAACCAAAGAAATTGATCAAACAGAAAGGTAAAGTTCCTGAAAAGGAAGAACCCCAACCTGAAGAAATTAAATTAAAGAAAGTACCCACAAAAGAAGTGGAAGAAACAGAAGAGACTCCAAAGAAACCTGTGAAAGAAGTTGAAGAAAAGGAAGAACCAAAAGAGAAGAAACGAAAACCAAAAGTAAAACTGGAACACGAAGATTTCAAACCAACCGAATTTGATAGACCGGAACTTGAAAAGTATGTACCAGAAGAAATTGAGAAATCTGAAGAACCAAAACCAGAACCGAAACCAAAACCATACGTTAAAGAAAAACGAAAGAAACCTGATCAAGAAATCGAAGAAGTTCCAATTATTCCRGGCAAACCAAAATCACCTGAACCAGAAGAAGAACCTGAGGTTAAATTCAGAATACCGCAAAAAGAAAAACCTGAAGAAGAGCCTGAAAAGATAAAATTAAAAGGTTGGAAAAAAGGTAAACCAGAAGATGAAAGTACAGAAAAATTCCCTGAAAGGGAAGAAGAAGAAATTTCGAAACTTCCAAAAGATGAAACGGAAGATGAAGTAACGATACGTAAAACAAAGTTGAAAAAACCTAAGAAAAAAGCTGTCCCAGAGGAATCGGTTGTTGAACAAATTCCTAAAGATAAACCTAAAGATATCGAACAAGTGGATGAAGATATAATCACAGAAGAAATAATAGATACAGTTGTGGTAAGGAAGGAAAAGAAAAAAGTTGATGATACACAAAAACCTGAAAAAGTAAATGGCGTACCATTAGGTAAGAATGAAATAATGGAAGTTATGGATACCATGACTTTACTGGAACATAAAGACACTTTAAATAAATACAAAACTGTATCACTCTTAACAGCTTTAACTGATGATATCGAAGACACTACTACTACAACAGAAACACACGATATGCCAAAACACACAAGACCGTTAAAACCTAAAACTGATGAAATCTTATCAGGAGGTAAGCTTATTTTTCACGTAATAAACTATTGTCAACCCTCTAAAAAAAACTTTTTCATATTATAAAAAAAAAGATGAACATCGACACAAAAATACTTTCAATTAACACAATTTACAACCTTATTCATTCATACAAACAAAATATAGGATGGAATTTATCTAGGTTTAGGTTATTTCAATAATTTTAAGTGTAAATATAATTATTATTATTATTATTATTATTATTATTATTATTATTATTATTATTATTATTATTATTATTATTATATATAAAACAAACCTTAAATTAAATTAGTATACATATATATTCATACATAAAACAATATTTATATTTTTAATACAATTAGGAGTGATAAATATAAAAATTAAAAAAAACCCATAATAACTCACGTTTAAAAATCATTGCATTCAAATGTTTACAGACTAAAGTTACTGCATTTCTTAATTGTTTTAATAATTATTACATACATTAATATTATTATTTATACTTTTACAGATATCGTAGAGAAGACAACGGAAGAGGTTAGTCACAAATTAATAAAAAAATAAAAATAATCATTCACATACCATTTAATTTTTCAAACAATATATTATAATTAAATTTATTTTATGTCATAATAATAACAGGAAATTCAAGAGGAAATTATCGAAGAAACTCCTACGAAAAAGATCGTTAAAAGGAAGAAAAAGCCACAGAAAATAATTGATGAAGTTACTGAAGAAATAGTTGAAGAATTGATAATAGAAAAACCAAAGAAAGAAAAAGTTCGACCAGTCACAGATGAAAAGGAAGAAATAGAAATTACTGAAGTTAAAATAGAAGCACCTAGAATCGAAGAAGAAACAATAATCATAGAAGAAGAAGAAGAAATAATAGAAACACCAACTCGTAAAGTAATCAGAAAGAAAATGAAACCTAAAACTAAAGAAAAGGAAGAACAATTAATCGAAGAAATTATAGAAAAACCATCGATGATAGAAAAAGTATCAACTAGTATAAAAGAAACAACTGATGTTGAAATTGTAGAAACACCATTGAAGAAAATAATTAAAAAGAAAACAACTATTGTTAAAGATGATGGTGTACCTGAAGAAATAATAGAAGAATTTATCATAGAAAAACCAAAATTAGAAAAAGCTAAACCAACGATTGAAGAAGAAAGATTGGAAGAAATCATTGAAGTAATTGAAACACCAACTCAGAAAATAATTAAAAAGAAAAAACCAAGAAAACAAGATCAAGCTATGGTTGTTACTCAAGAAATAATAGAAAAAACATCTGACGAAAGTCAAATTATGAAAGATCAACAAATAGTTGAGATTGTTGAAACACCATCGAAAAAAGTCATCAAAAAGAAGAAAAGTACAATTTCGGAATCTGGAATACCTGAGGAACGTATTGAGGAAATTGTTATTGAAAAACCAATAACTGCTGAAGCATTGGAAGAAATTATTTTGAAGGAAGGTATACAAATTACAGAAATAATAACTGCATCTTATACAGATGAGTTACCACAACGAGAAAAAATATCACCAGAAGAAGCAATCAAAACCAAACTTGAAGAAGAAAAAGAAAAAGTCAAGGTAATCGATGTCACTGTTAAAAAAGCACCAAAGAAAAAGAAAAAAGCTGATGACGTTGAAGAACAAGTAGTCGAGGAATTGGTCGAAGAAATCATTTCGAAAAAACCTGAAAAGAAGAAAGTTCAACCAACTGTTACAACTGAAGAAGGTGTAGAAATAACTGAAATAATTTCAGAAGATACAACTGAATCGATTCCAGAATTAAAAGTTAAGAAAGATGTTGCTAAAAAGAAAGAAGAAATAATTGAAGAAAAGATTACAAAGGATCAAGTTATAGTAATGAAAGCTCCGAAGGAAACTAAAGAAGAAATAACAGAAATAATTGAAGAGCCTTTCGAAACGGAAAAACCAAAAGAGGAAAAAGCAATTGTACTTGAAGAAGATAAAAAAGAAACACCAAAGACAACAAAGATTTCGATTAAAAAGGCACCAAAGAAACCTGAAAAGGTTCAAGAAGAAATTCCTAAGAAAAAGGTTACGTTTGATGAAAGGAAAGCTGTTGAAGAAGAAGAGGAAAAACCTGAAGAAATAATTGAAGAAATTCCATTGAAAAAAGATAAACCAGAAAAAGCGGCAACTGAAGTTATTCCTAAAGAAGGTATTGAAATTACTGAAGTAATAACTGAAATAATTTCGCAAGAATTACCTGAAGATAAAATCCCAGAGGATCAGGCTCGTCCTATAACGAAGAAAGAAGAAAAAGTGAAGGTAACGAAAACTCGTGCACAAAAATTCCCCAAAAAACAGGAAGAGGAACAACAGGAGGATATCGTGAAAGAACTTAAATTGGATGAACCAATTAAGGAACAACAGAAGACAACGATCATAACTCAAGAAGGTATTGAAACAACTGAAGTAATTACAGATGTTATGACGAGTGAAATACCAACAGAAGAAATACCAAAGAAAGAAAAAGGAATTCCAATTGAAGAAAAACCACAAGAAAAACCTGAAATAACAGAAGTGTCTGTTAAAAAGGCACCTAAAAAGAAACCCAAAGAAGAAAAACCGAAACCAGAAATTAAAGAAGAAAAACCAGAAATTAAAGAAGAAAAACCAGAAATAGTTGAAGAAATTAAAGAAGAAAAACCAGAAAAAGTTGAAGAAATTAAAGAAGAAAAACCTGTTGAGATTGAGGAAGTACCCAAAGTCGAAGAGAAACCTGAAACTAAACCTGAAAAATTAAAGAAAAAACGGGTAAGTAAGTCAGATGTTACACCAGTCCCAGAAGAAGTTCCTAAACATGTTGAAGAAGAGGAAAAGGTTCAACCAGAAAAACCAGAAGAAATTAAGAAAGAAGAAGAAAAGCCTGTAYCAGAAGAAGTCAAAGAAAAACCTGTTCCTAAAAAGAAGAAAAAGAAGGTTCCTAAAAAAGATGAAATTGAAGAATGGGTTGAGCCAGAATACGAA